>JAGDQP010006922.1:42353-69780 GCA_022664845.1 Lepisma saccharinum | reverse complement strand
ATTACTTCGAAATAGATTTTTAGTGACTTCTGGCAATTATGTGACCCTTTAAAAGTACAGTTTGACTTGGCACTTACTTGCAAGCTGATGCTCGTTCCATCGTCTCAAACGAGACACGCGTATTCAAGTCTCGGGTTTCGTGCACTTTTCCACTATTCAGAACTTGGTGTTTTCGCTCTCAGTCTCAAAAGTATTTGTGCTTGAAAATCCTCTACAATTCTGAACGTGTGGTGAAATGATCTATCTGCTATCCAAAATTTTGCTACCACAATTTTGTCTAATTCTATAACGTTGTCTGAAATGCCCCTTACTTTCCTTTTCACCTGTTCAATTTTCCAACTTTTGTTAATTAAATTTCCATTAATCAGGGAAATCTGGCTGGCGGAATCAACAACTATTGATATTTGTTGGCCATTTATCATACCATTGATGCTTGCTAAATTGTTTCGGAAAAGTAATTTCGTTCGCATTGTCTCATTTTGTTGTTCCGTTTCGTTTATTTTTGTGTCATTGTAAGTATGTGTGTTAGTATGAATATTCTCCTCATGAGAATTAATGTTTTCACTATTTTTACTACTGGGCACCTTTCTGTTAGCATAAATTGAAATTTCATTGTTAATTTCTTGAGATTTTTCCTTTTGAGCCCTTTCACCGGGCGAACATTGAGATGGTACCTGAAATGGTTCTTTTCCCATTGACATTATGCCAGGCATAAACCGGGATGGAACTTCACGAGATTTCTCTTCGTTTGACACTACACAAGGCGTAGGACGGGATGGTACCTGAGTTGGGTTCCCTGCCGTTTTCACTACACCAGGCATAAGCTGGGATGGTACTTGTCGCAATGAGTTACCTTGGTGATTGTTGGAAATTATAGTACCCTGGTTGTTATAATTATATACATCATACTGTGGCTGTATAAACATAGCATTTGAGTTTATGTACTCACAATGTTGAGGAGTTGGTTGCAATACCACGTTGTCATAATTTTGGTATGAGGGCGCTAAATTGTACTGATTGTCAAAATATGTTCCTGAATTATAGGTATTATGCTCGAAATCACTTCTACATCTATTATAATGTTGATAGTCGTTTCCCTGCCTAACATACTGTTTTTGGAAAGAATAGTTTCGGTAGCGACCCAGACCTTTAACTTTCCTTTGTGATGAGCTACCAGCATTCGCTCTGTTATTTCTAGTATTGCTTATTTTGTGATACAGGTTGCCTTGTTTGTTACGTTCTTCTAAAAGTTGAGTTAATTGCTCAATGTGTGTTAAAACACTTTGAATCTTGTCTACCTTTGTATTATTATTACTATTATTATTGCTAAGAATATGTTTACGTTTGTTTTTCTTTTCGCTGCTCGAAGGCTTGGATACAGAACATCTAGGATGTATCTCATGTCCTTGCTCATTGAACCTACTTGACACTTCGGAAATACGATTTCCTGCATCCCGTTGTACGGTTACGTGACAAAGGTTTCCTACGGTTTCTTGTGTTAATGCACATTCCTTATTACTTCGATTATGCTTTGTATGTGTCTTTTTTGTCTTTTCTGTCAACCTTTTCTTTCGATAATTCACTCTTAGCCTGTTTCGCTCGAGTACTAACACATCTTGGATTAACGTATGAACGTCCCTATATTCATTTACACCGATCCTATCTAGAAAATATGGTGATAAACCTAATTTTATTTGTTCGGCTATCGCACTTTCTGATAGTGGGTCTTCCATGTTAGATGCCAAAATTTCTTTGTCGAGTATGTACCGCATAATAGATTCATTTTTCCCGTGCACTCTGTCCTTGAACAAAGAATAAAACTTATCTTTGATCACGACCTTGCCGAACAATTTGATGATATATCCTTTTAACTCTGAATATGTCAATGACTGAATGTGAGGCTTTGCTAGTTGTAGTTCAAGTTTCTGCCGTGCAGAACCTACAAATGTTACCGGAAGTATTTGTCGTAGTCTACGTTCTGACCATAACAACAACAGTTGTAAATCTTCTAACGTTCTAAAATGGGCCTCAATATCATGTTGCGATTCGTCAAATTTCGGAAAGTCTAGATTTACTGAAAAGTGGTTTACTGTTTGGTTGTTGTCCGTTTTTATATCTTACTTGCTAAACCCTAACCGAAATATATATATATACCTAAAACTTATATCTACATAATATATTTGTACTACTAAATAATATGTTTACGTATTTCGTTACATCCAGATGTAGGTGCTTGTCGGTACAGTTTCGCTTAGTCATTCAAGAATTGTTGCTTCATTTACATTATATTCGCTTTTTGTTTTGTTAAAATATTCCTGTTTCATAAATTATATTCTTTCTATGACACTTTGAAACGTATGACTGCCTGCTTTTATTATTGTTATTATTATTATTATTATTATTATTATTATTATTATTATTATTATTATTATTATTATTATTATTACTGGGTTAGCTTGATACTTTAATGCGCTAACTTTGTATAACGGATCCTAACAATTATATTATATTTTGTGTCAAATTACTCGTTAACTTTACATATTTTACTAAATGGGCACTAGCCTGTTACCTTCACCAACCAAATATATATAGAGTACTTAACCTATTAAAATTAAACTGAAAATAATGGGTGGGATCATTACTAAAATTGGGGTCTTGTTTTAACTTCAAATGAACTTAAAGCCCTGCGACCTACCAACACCTTGCAGTGGTGGGCGCCTAATAAACATTGGCTTTTTCGGGATCGTTTTATTGTTTGAAATTAGAGTTTCAAACTCCGGCGCTTCCGCCATCTTGTAGTCCTCGTTTGGTCGGCTAAAATGTGTCTAATTTTCTGTGATCGGCTGCAGAGCTGAACAATGTAAGGGCGAAGCCAGCGGTACCTGTGCCGGTCCAGGCCGCCGAACTGACTACTATCGAAATAGAATCACATGACTTATTCCAACTTCAAAAGTATGGCATTCGTCTTATTAATTAAATTAAACATTTTGATTTCGTATAATGTTGCCAAACACAGTTTTATTACTAATTTATATTTTATTAAACAAACTTTATTAAACTTTTCTAAAATTACGCTAAATTACTTCGAAATAGATTTTTAGTGACTTCTGGCAATTATGTGACCCTTTAAAAGTACAGTTTGACTTGGCACTTACTTGCAAGCTGATGCTCGTTCCATCGTCTCAAACGAGACACGCGTATTCAAGGCTCGGTTTTCGTGCACTTTTCCACTATCCAGAACTTGGTGTTTTCGCTCTCAGTCTCAAAATCCGAATCCTGTTTTCTCCTTCTCTCAATCTCCTCGTCACCTCTCTTTACATCATTTCCAAATTCCGCGAACGTTGCTTTCTTACCTTCCTGGTTTGGTTCATTCTCCTGGCTCTTTCCATAAGCGTGAATCAATCCAGGAAGTTCAGCTATTGTTTGCTTCGGTCATCAGCTTGCATGTACGTAAGAGGGAAACACACTTGCCAGGTCTTTGTCAACGAATTAATGAAATTCTTTACATGATTGTATGTCGACTCTGTGCTGCATATAATCTTAATACAAATAATTCCTACACCTAATATAATAAATAAATACATATGCTCTTAAAATTGATATCCTAGTCCCATTTCACTATATAATATTAGTTTGTTTGCAACGGATAAATTGTTTTTATTTACAAGAGTTCGTTACTAGCATATAATTAAAGGGACAATACATTATAATTATGTAAATGCAACGGTCTATTTGTGCCATTAACTCAGATCTTAATAAACGACCCTGTAGCCACATCTGTACCGCATGAACGTCTCTTTTGGCCCGTCTAAAATCCCACGTGCAAAATTCAATAAAAAATAATCTCTTAAACAACTTACATCTATTTCCAAATTTGCGACAATGTGAGTAAAGCTCTTTCCATTATTGTAATTCAATGGCTTGACGCCTTTAGAAACAGATTTCTATCCCATCTACAAGCCACAACAATAAATAAAAATATAATTAACAGACTACTAGCCCCCCTTCATACTTTAAAAGTGACATTATTTACTACGAAATTGAAAGCGGATGAATCCAGGTACAACTAGAGATGAAAAGGGTGAAAGGGGGAAGAGGAGGAAGAACCACGGATGTACCTGATTGGATAATGTGGCCATTAGAACGACGGAAACAAAACCAACGTAAATATTTACCATTGTAGAATGAAGTTATTTTTCCTGTGGCTTATACACATTCAATCCATGTTGGTTCGTTTTAAAATTAGAATATTAAAGAAATATTATTTGAATCGCACTTATATCCCTAAAAATGTGGAGAGATATCGTATTAAAGTTATAGAAGAGTAGGTTAGGTCTTAAAATATTTCTGCTGTAACCTCAAATATGCTCGTAACATATGAAAACGATAAAAGTTTTTAATTAAACATTATATAAAATGCTCAATAAATAGCAGTAAACGCTTGCTCGCTATAATTTTTAGTTGGGCGTTGGTAATGAGGTCGATGAAGATGGGAAGTAATGGTAGAATGATCTTCGAGAACGAAACAAGAAAAGTTTGGACTGGCTTCGGTAAATCTACGTAGTCCAAGGAAGACGCTGAAAAAACTCTTGAATAAACTTAATATCGAAACACATCTAATCTTTGTTATTACTCAGCTCAAATGACTTTTCTATTTTCCCTCAGAAAATAGACAGGTCGGAATTAATGATGAAGAGACAAGATTGAGACGATTTCCTCTCGAAAATGTTTTATTTAAGAGGTGTATCATCTCAAAAAGATGTATATTGCGAGAGTTCTGTCTCATCTTGTCTTCTTGAGACATTTTTCTGTCTTGTCTTGTCTCATCTCGTGGACAACACTAATTGTTCTAGGTTACGCACTCAAAACGCGTATAAGAAATAGGACTTTTTTTTTTTCATTGTAGCAAGGATAGAACGAATGTTTTAAACATGCCACTCACTTGTAGAGTATGTGCGTTATACAATAATATTCAGCGGTAAAAATATAACTCCAGATTTATTTGACATTTGAAGGGTATAGGGGAAAAACCGACATAGTCCAAAAACTGGATTTTTGAGGAGAAAGATAAATAAGCCTAAATTTCCATTGTTCTTAGCATCTTGAAATATCTAACTCAATTGATTGATTCCCTTGACATGTCACGTACAAATTACCTCATAGAGGAATAAAATACCATTGAAACCTTTATTCAATTTATTTTTTTGGACTATTTTGGTTCTTCCCGTTTACCCTTCATTCGAGAAAGGAGGTTTAGGGAAGCTGTTCGTGTTACTTTGTAAAATGCGCAAGTATTCTTGTTCAGAAGATTACGTTTAGTTTTATCTTTCAAGAATTTTCTAGTCTAAAGCCAGTTTAAAAATAGTCCAGTGACCTTTAACTTGTACACTTATGTTGAATTTAAAGATAACTATATTCAAATATTTAAAAGAAAACAACAAGAAAACAATACAACAATTCAATCACATTTATTTGTTCAGAACGAAAGTATGGAGTTTTGTTTCTAATATTGCGTTTCTTTTGTTTAATTCCAGGTAAGTTACCACTCAGAAAGATCATTTCCATATAGCCTTGTGATATTCAATCGACTGTAAGTACATGTGAGTTATATATTTTTAAGCTTCATTTAATCTTTGAATCTACTCTCATTATTAATTAATATAAATAGTGTTATAAGTTTGGTGTAGTTTAATGATAAAGAAATATTAATAACAACAATAATTCTTCAATAATTGTGTAATATCATCCAACTTAAGTTAAAACATTATTAAGTTAGGTTATGTTCCGTTCAGCGAAGTGTGTACCAAACAACATTCTAATATTTAAACTTGCACGCAAAACATAGAATACTTCAAATGATTGATTATTCTTTTCCAAAATAACAGAGATATTCAAATTCATTTCTGGGAGTATCTATAGTTAAGCCACCAGGAATGTTTATACATTCTATACGCTAAATGCAGCTTCAAATATATTCAAAAATGATAATAAACGTATTTGTCATTAAATAAATAATTTATGAATTCAGAAGTTGTTATTTTATTTTCCATTCCTTACAAAACTAAATTCAACTTTAACTATAATAACGTAAATTAAGTTTTCCGTTTTTGTAACATTGCTCATGTTGCAACAGATACCCCATAATTCCTGCTATTTTGAGCAACAAAACGTTTATCTATTTCTGAAGTATCATTCCTGTTTCTACACGATATTCTACCACTAAGAAATCTTGTATATTTCGTTTAATCAAATCATAATTTCTGTTGTTTTATTGATTAAGAGTGCGTAGGTAGTAACCATTAAAGTTTGTCCTAGCTTTACAAATCTATACATGTTTGGCGTTAGTTTGTACATATTGTAACACTACATAAAATTCGAAAATAGTCACTTACTGTTTTCGTTCCACAGCATATGCCATCGCATTAAGTTCAGCAAACATAATTTAAGATCATTAATAAATAAACAGATGGTACCCTATATGGCCTGGCACCCAATACAGCCTATTCACCGTATTCGTTGTAATACGTGTTAAATCCTACAGGTGGCGGTAGTTGTGTATAAAGAGTGTTTTAAAAAGAAGCCAATAGATGGAGATATCAGTATAGTTGACAACGTTGAGTACACAGAACTGATTACAAAGCTCAGGTAGGCTATATTAGGTCACAGTATCTTATATTATGTATGAAGTATCACATTTAAAAAAATGAACTTCACATATGTGTGTGTGTTTATTCGGCTATTTTCTCCAAAACAATTTTTCCTCCACCCGCCATGTGATATCACATGAAAGTTTATAAGATGTGAGTTTTGCATAAAGTTGTATGGGCTCGATCAGCTGAACCTTGGTTGAACCATTCCTATCCTAAATGATTCCTACATATATTGACACCTCAATACGGTTCAGGGTTAATATTTTGAAGCTGGTCTCACAAAGTTAATGAACATTAGATCATATACAAATTTAACTAGAAACTTGTTTCGCAAGAAGGTTATAATTTCATTCAGAGAACTGAGCGAACTTCCTCATTCAGCGGTTGATATCAATATTGTATTTATAGCTGATGTAAATACAATAAAATCTTTGGTGGGTAGTCCTACATTTATTTCTATAAATTCTCTAAATGTCCTTGTTATTTCGCTGTGTGTTTTCAAGTCAATTAAAAAAAAATAGTTTTGGTACTGCGTAGCTGTGGGTAACGGCTCATTTTAGTCCCCCATCCCCGCTCAGAGATTGAAATTCAGATGATCACAATACAATGTCTTTCCAATGTCAAACATGCTTCAGATAATTTTACAAAGTTGAGAGAGATACAAAGTTATGTGTGTGGGCGTGAAATAATATTTTAGGATAGGACTTCTATTTCACCTTTAATGCAAATATAATTTTTAGATGCCACCACCAAATATTTAGATCTGCGCATGCCTATGATGTTGCTTGCACTTAAGTGCAAGTCAGTGCAGAGCAGTATCAATGGATATGATGACACATTGTATAGGCAAACAGGAACAGTTTCCCTTTATAAATTCGTGACTCTATCTGAAGTCTCTTTTCTCACATATCCTCTCATATTATGAAACGCTGCCTGTAGTTAGCCACACTTGTTCAGTAGTAGACGTAGCTTATGACATGAGCGGCCAAGCCTATAGCCTAATTTTCTGTTTCCTATTTTCACGCCTTTGAAGAAAAACAGTTGACTTAATGTCTAATGAACAAATTGCCTTCTTCCTCATACTCTTCTCGTCTTCCAGCTTTTGAGCTGGGCAAGTACACATTACCTCCGGATGCATGCATTTACAGTCTCAAATATCGAAAAGGTTTTTTAAAAGTGACATGTGAAAATATCTGAATTCTAGTCCTCTTTGATGGATGCTTTGAGCCCTTGAATATACCATGATATTTATTGTGATATTATCTTATTCCATTAACAACTATTTTCTTGGGAACATCCAAAATTGATTACTTTTTCCCAAATCTCAATGACTCGATCTGCGACCACAGCTGCCAGCATAGAAGTTGGATTAGTGCATGATCCATCAAGTCGTGTCCAGTGAACATGTTTCATGACGTAGACAACGGAGAGTTCATTTCAGCGGGATGGCCAAACAACGCACTCTGTGTCCTTTCACAGAGTACATGCACATATATTTACGCTCATTTCTCACAAACTCTGAAAATGTGTTTATAAAGAACGCAAAACGCTATAAACTATTCACACAAGTCACTAAATACAAAACCCACTCATAAAAGTCAATAAAAGGAAAGAGCGACTAAGGATTAGCTCTTTCCACGAAATACGGTCATTCGTATAGGTTTGGTTCCCGTTCATAACGACTAAAACATTTCGAGGCTGATCCGTTCCTGTACTGTATTCTCTAATCTTCAGACATGTTCCGTCACTGTTCTGCAATATACATGCAACTCAAATATTTACATAGTAAACAATACCAAATGAACAGCTTCCTCCATCAACCAACAATATCATCTATTACACCCAAGTGTACTACTTGTGGTACGGTACCTCGGGCATCATCTGTTTTAGCTCATCCTGCAGCAAACCTACCTATCAACTCTAAACGTCTCCCTCTTTTCCCCAAATTGAGGCGAACCTATCAAAACCTCTCTCTCTCTCTCACTTCTTTAATCAGATTTTGATCCAAATAATTTGACACTCCTTGGCTGGTTTCGATTCGCTTTAGGGTCAGTTCTACAATCGACCGCTAAACTTCTAGTCAGCGTTAAGTTGAGGCCAAGTCTGATTTTCGCTAATGAGAGTACGCAAAATGAGCGTTGGCCTCAACTTAGCGCTGACTAGGAGTTTAGCGGTCGACTGTAGAACTGATCCTTAGTATCTTTCTTCTTCTTTGCTTTATTCAGATTTTTGATCTGCCCGTGATTCTCTTCAATTTTTGGTATTTCAATCTCCTTGAATATCTTCTCGAGGTACAATACCCCACTTATATATATATATATAATAATAATAATACACAGCCATATTCAATCCACTACTGGATGAGGCCTCTCCCGGAGGGAGGAGATGGTCTACTGCTCTCACGCTGACAAGACGTGTTGGGAGAGGAGAGCCGAAGCTCTCAACTGTGATCGCTACCTCTTTATTCAGCTAGCTCCCCAATTGGCCTCACGACACTGGGTGGACGCCGCACAGGCAACACCATCTGGAGTACTGCAACGGTCACCCGTCCAAGCACTGACCAGACCCAGAGCTGCTTCGGTGATCTTACGGGAACCGGTAGACCAGCTCGGCTATATATATCCCAACCCGTTTGATCAGCGTGGGAGCAGTAGACCAACTCCTCCCTTCGGGGAGAGGCCTCATCCACTAGTGGATTGAATATGGCTGTGATTTATTATTACTATATATGGTATATATATATATATATATATATATATATATATATATAGATAGATAGATAGATAGATATATATAGATAGATATTTCAATTATTATACTCTCTATGACTTAAATACAATCCTTATGAGCTAATACATTAACTTTATATTTAAACAAGTGTTTTTCAAACCACCCTTTGGGTTCAAAATATAGACATAAGATACATTACATTACAAGCAAATACTTCAATTTTACGGTTATGGATTCATCATTAAAATTTTAACCGTTTATTTTCTTAAAATTGCACAATAAACAAATGTGGAGCTTATTATCAAAACGTCTCTTGTTCATTTTTTAAAAGAAAATCGAGATATCGATTTACCCGGAATCATCGAACAATTGTCTATTTGTTTGCACTTTTATTTCTTGTCCAAACGTCCCAGAAGGTAGAGAAAAAGGGAATATGAAATATGCATTTGCATTCAGAACGTCTCTTGTCCACTGCAAAATGGCGGACACGTTACAGCAATAAACTTGCGAAGCAAAACATCCTGTGTCCGTTCCCATTTGAACACATTTCTTCCAGTTTTATTTCAAACTCTCTTTCTTGTCCAACAGCAATTACTTGACACAAAAGTGAATCAAATATTGCTTTCTAGAACCTTTTACTGATCTTTTAAGTCCACAAATTAGTTGGTTGGTACCCCTGGCTTCACCGAGGAGTAACAACAATAACATGTACATAGATACATTGAAGTAGATGTTTGTATACAGATTCCAAATTATTATCTAATTAATGAACTGGTGGCGCCCTCCCACAAACCTCAGAGTTGCTTTTACTTTAAAGAGATTTCTACGGTCAAACATCAAGCGTTAATTACAAGACTGAATGAAACTAAGGAAAAATATACATGAAACGAAATACACCCTCCATTCCAAAAGAAACCGAACTTTTTAAAAAAACAAAAAAACAATGTACATTTTGGAACAAATCATTTTTATTAATCAATGTATTCCCCTTCTGCATCGATACACATATTTGCACGCTCCAACAAGTTGTCAAACGACTTCTCCATGTCCTTTATTGGAATGGTCTTTAGGACGGCGGTCGTCGCCTTTTCAATGGCTTCAATAGATGCGTGTCACTTTCCTTTCATCGCCAAATGCAGTTTCGGGAACAGATAGAAATCGCACGGAGCGAGATCTGGTGAATAGGGCGGATGATGCAAACGAATAATGTGATTTTTGACCAAAAATTCAGTTACAAGTCGCGAACGATGTGATGGTGCATTATCGTCCAAAAGAGTCCAACTGCCGATTTCTCGATATTCGGGCCGAATACGACGAATTCTTGCCAGCAAACGCTTCATGACGCCCAAGTAAAACTCTCCAGTGACTGTCTGGCCGGGCTGAACAAATTCTTTGTGGATAATTCAAAAACAAATCAGCATCACCTTAACTTTTGACTTCACCAAGCGACTTTTTTTGGGTGGTCCTTCATCCGGCGCTCTCCATTCAGCACTTTGCCGCTTTGTTTCGGGCTCATATTCAAAACACCACGTCTCGTCACCAGTTACAATCGATTTCAAGAAGTTTCGATCCTGCCGAGCACTTTTAACAATGTCTTTGCAATGCGCAATTCGATCAACTTTTTGGTCTTCGGTGAGTTTGTGTGGTACAAACCGCGAATTAACCTTCTTAAGGCCCAAAACTTCGGTCAAAATGCGGTATGCGGTTGTTTGAGGAATGCCTAATTCCATTTCAATAACTTTCACCGACGCTTTTTTGTTATGTTTGATGAATTCACGCACTTTTTCGATGTTTTCTTCCGATAATCCGGTTCTGGGACGGCCTGATCTTTCGTCATCATCCAGCGTCTCTCTACCCGATTTGAATCGCCTGAACCACTCGTAAACTTGCGTACGGGATAGACACTCATCACCATATGCATTTTGTAGCATTTGGTGCGTTTCAGTAAAAGGTTTACCCAGTTTAACACAAAACTCAATTGCAGCTCGTTGTTTGAAACTCATTTTCCGACCGATGTACACAACACACTGACAGTTGAAACGCAATAACTTTGTTGCCGTGCATCCAAATGTCATGACATTTATACCAGTTGTCAATGAGGGACTACGCCATCTACCGGTAAAATATTACAACAGATGGCACTAGTGGTACTATTTGTTTTCAAAAGTTCGGTTTCTTTCGGAATGGAGGGTGTATATATATGAATCTGTAGGTTTATATGTAGATAGATACTATAGAGAATGAGGGGGTTGAAAAGAGATGATTGAAATTGAAATCGAAAGACTCATATAAATTATGTAAATGTTATGCAAACAAAGGATCCCCAACATCTACTTTTTTTAGTAACCATATTTCAATAGTGTTGAATGTTCGTTAGGCTCGTGTGAGTTTCAACAAATAGTACAAGAGCTCCATAGAGGTCGCTTTTAACTAATCTCCACAAAACAATTTTCAACACGTCAATTTTTTTTAGCTAAACCATAATTAGAACCTATTTTATTATTTTCGTTTTGCTATTTGAACTAGAGGGAATAATTTTCCTTTATATTCTGTATCATTCGTGTGTCATTCAGGTTCTTTATTTACAAGTTACCCGAAAAGCTCTTCAAAATTTCACTTATACAAAGATCTACAAAAAAGAAGTAATAAATAAAGTGTACTTCCATCGATGGCATATTTGGCACATAGAACTTGAGTATTTTGTGTTGATTGTATTTGACTCTAACCAGCACCACTTGATGGCGGGGGCTTGGTCTTTATGATTCTTAGAAAATGTCCGGTGAGAAACATTTTATAAGACTGAAAAGATACGGTGCGTGTCAACACTGGACAAATGTAAATTTAAACCTAGTCATCATACTTAGTATTTTGGTTCCGTATTGCTATAATGTGCAACACTTCGGGGTTTGAAAATTTGTTCATTATACATTTTCTTTGAATGTGTTAAACTGAAGCATGTGTGGGAATTGCGATAACATATTTGTTTCATAAGTAATTTTAAAATCATTAGCAGTGACAGGATTAAATAGGCTTGGCAGATAGGGGAAAATATCTTAACATTGATCTTCAGTAAATATTTACTCCCTAATTCAACTAGTATTACTGATTTGGTCACTTGCACTTTATCCAGGAGTGACAAGGGATTTGCAGAGTTAAAGGGATGCTTATTGATTGGATAAAGATAAGATAAAATGAATTTTATGGGTGGCAACAACACTATGTCTTACGCCCTTCCCGTCATTGTTTGAAATATCACTACGGTGACCAAACGACGCAGATTTCTCAGGACAGTCACGGTTTTTAACTTTTTATCCGCATTTTTAACCTAGAAACGTTTACAGAAAATTTTAATGAACGAGAGTAGGCAATATTTTTTTTTCAAATATGTGCATAACAAATACTATATTGGAAAAAAACTTTTAATTATGTTAGCATGCTTCAAAGAACGGTTATTCTACCGTTAATACGTGCTTTACAGTTGCGAAAGTTGGTGTACGACTCACCCTCGGCAGATGAACATAAATTACGAGCGTTTGAAAATACGTTTTTGAAAAATATACGTGCCGAAATGGGACGAGATGACTGCGGAATGGAGGAGACTGTATAATGAAGAAATTCACGGACTGTACGACTCACCCGATGTTGTAAGAATAATGAAATTGCGTCGACTAAGGTAGGCAGGCCATGTAGCTCGAGGGGGGGGGGGGATGAAGATTATATTCCATCTTGGCTGGAAAGCCGGAGATGAAGAGACTTTTGGGAAGACCGAGACGTCGTTGGGAGGACAATATTAGAAGGGATCTTCGAGAAGTACATGTTTGTGGTGAAAACTGGCTTAATCTTGCCGAGGATAGAATCCTATGGCGAGCGTTTGCTACTGCGGCGATGAACTTGCGAGTTCCGTAAGCCATAGAGTGAGTAAGTAATTAAGTAAGGATGCTTCAAGATGCTTCTTCATCCTTCTGATGCTCAACTCGACTGGAAGTTTAGACATTGCTAGCCGGGCCGTGAATAGTGGCTGCAAGCGGAACTTCTGCATGTCGTATCGCCTTTCTATCTATACATTGCTCCTTGTAGCATTGCTTCTCGCGTTGGAAAGGTTTATGCAACGTGTAGCAATGCTACTTGTATGTGTTGTAAATGTATTTAGACCAGAAGGTTCGCTCTCTATTTTATGTAATATGGCGCGTATCTTGTTTTCAGGGATTCTGCCAGTATTTTCAGTTTGGGGGGTGTAAAGTGAAAATTTTGAGTGTGTAAGTGGAGTTTTGCAAGGTTTCTATCGTTTTTTGACCGTAATAAAGTTAAAGTTGGGAGGGTCTGGCGAAATCACTGCTTGCTTTACTACTAGACGCGCTGTGGGAGGTGACCCTTAATATTCGCATAAGTACTACGCAGCTCCCACGTGTTTCCATAACACCCTTTTATTTTTATCAAATAGCATTATCGGGCATTGCCATATTTTTATTACCTGTATTATCGTTTGTGTGTGTGTGTGTGTGTGGCGAAAACAATGAATGCCCATCTAGCCTCTGAAGGGTTTGTTTTGAGGTTGAAGCATCTCTCTCTCTCGTGTCTTTTGAGATAACATGATGAAAGAAGAGGCCCTGTTTCTGTGCGAAGTTCGTTGGAGAAAAGCTTCCTGACTTATTTTCATGAATATTTCACACAGCTGTGCGGAGGTTCGACGCCATCTACGATCTCCCACGTGAAACATTCACCGAAATATAAGCTGTATCTTTCCTTTTGTGTTTTTTTTTTTTTTGCGTGTGTGAAGTGCTCTCTTCATTTTTCAGTTTAACCTCGCCTTTCTTTTTCTATAAAAAAAGAGAATAGCATCGGGGATAATAAAAATCGTACAAAAACACTCTTTTTTTTTGCTGTCCCCAGTTATGCTCTTACTTGACTTCTTTCGTATGGCATAGTTTAAAAATGGTATAACGGGCATCGAGTGAAATTTTCATCCCTTACGGAGCCATGACATGAGCCTGGGGGGATATGTGCTCAAACTGTAATTATCATTTTATATACGTTCATTTTGTCTTTCATATTTTTCCCTTTTTGTAATAGTAGATTACTACTGACAAAATTCGAGGTCTCTCCTGCTCTCTTTTTCCTTTTAGTATATGAATATATGGTAGATGTGACGTTTTGGTGGGACCAGAGGTAGAATACGTTTTCCTACCATAGTTTTTTTTTTTGTAATACGATTTTTCTTCCAAAAGAAATCCGTGTTCTTAGGTAATATATTGTAAAATTTGTAAGAAAATTTACCTCTGTTCTGACCAAGTACCAATCACGTGTATTTTTGGTTGCCATGCGAGAGACCTACTACTGAGCTATCAGTGTTAACAGCTACAGATACAGGTATTTAAGTGTTAAATCGTATTAACATAAAGTACTACTTGAAGATACGACGTGTCTCGGAGTTTGAATTTGAATTTTATGACCTTTAGGCATCTAAGACTCAGGTCGGGATAGGGGAGGGGAAAGGTTTCGGGAAGATGCCGGTCAGAGCCTATGTTGAAGATACCATCCCGGCATTTGCCTGAGGAAAATCCCCAGTCAGGATGGTCGGCCGCTGGGATCGAACCTAGGACCTCCCGGATTCTACGCCAACGATCTACCACTGAGCTATATCGGCTCGGGGCTGGAAATGAAAAAGTGACCAATATTAATTTATCCATTTTGTTATCCAACGTTAGACTATTCTTGTTGTCATAGTGACGATCATGTTTCCAATCGACATAGAGAGAGCACGAAGATGAAAAGAAAAGGAAACTTCCGATTAACAAACAGAATTTTTGATAAGATAAGATAAAATTAATTGTATGGGCGGTAACAACAGAATTTTTGAAGTCAATATTTGACTTATGTCTTCAGTTATACCATAGAATCTTAGCCCCATATATACTTTTGCCGCGTCTCGCGCGAAACACTCGAACAGCGCAAGTGTAAAGATGCTTTCTAATAACGAACTGCAAGAGAAAAATGTTGTTATGATGTTCCGAGTGGACTCAGTTGACTGGTCGTCGGCTTCGCTCTTCGAACTTCAGCCTATCCTGACTGAAAATTTTCCTAGGGATTTCTCCTAGCCACAAGTAAATGGTACCAGGATTGTACTTTGAAACTAGGCCCTGGCCGGCGCCTTCCCTACATCCTATCGCACACCCTATCCCGGACTGAGTCAAAGATCCCTAAAGGTCATAAATAGTATTCAAGATTCCGACTATACTCTACCAGTAGAGATTCGAATGATCCGTAATCCGATCTAGATTGGCCTGAGGTAATCCAGTTTGACCCGACTTGAGATAATTCAATTTGCATTGACGTGACCCAGCTCCCGTAGTCCAGGCAGTAACGTCGCGGACTTTGGATCAGCAGTGGGTAGGAAAGTATCATTTCACTGCAGTGGGTTGTATTCCCGCGGCCGACTATCCTAACTGAGGTTTTCCAAGGTTTCCCTCAGTTTTGAGAGACGAATGCTGCGATGGTATCAAGGCGCTCCATGGCCCTAACTTTCCCAATCCGACCCCCCTACCCTTTCCAGGCCTGAACCAGAGATGCCTAAAGGCTATAAATAAACTCAAATTTGGATTAACCTGATTCGACTCAGGCCAACCCGACCTCAACCAACGGGATCCGTCTGGATCTGAGCAGGCCACTTTGAGAAAACTGTATCTGAACGGTATAACACAAGAGCAAACTGCCAGAGATAGAGAAACAGAGAGGCAGACATACAAGACAGAAGCACATTGTCAGAAATTGGCCACTAGAATAAAAGAGGGTGAATTGTAGGACCAGAATATGAAACATTAAACAAGGAAGAATTTAGTACAAATTTTGTTTAATATTATCACGTAGATAGGTGACAGAAGTATGTAACAAAACAACGAGAGAGACAGCGAAACTGAATGCCTGTTGGGTTCAGTTTGCATAACACTTGCTGAGAGTAGCGCCATATTGGGATGCCGCGGCTTTTGCCGCACTAATGGACTGTGGCTTCGTCGTTGTGGCTGGCAATTACTAGGAAGGAAGGCCAGCGAATGTAAATGTTTAGCTATGCCTGTACAGAGGACTCCATGAATAATTAAGACTAGCAAGCTTTGTTTGCAGGTTGAACACATACTAACAGTTTCTCTGTTTCTCTCTCTCTCTCTCTTCCTTTCTTTTGCCTACCCTTTCTGCGGAAGAAGCAAAACAAAGGAAAGCCAGGGCTGTCCTGTTCTTCTTGTCCCTTGTTCTTCTCCACTGTTAGTTACAGACCAACGTTCGTACCTCTTCTTTTCTTTGGTGTTAAAACAATGGCTACATTGCCTTTAATTTACAACGTATGTAATGTTTGTGTTCTGTTGTTGTTGTTGTTGTTGTGTGCTTTCGAATTATTTTGCTTGGTTACCAAATACAGTTGCAACAAAAAGTTTTCTCAAAATAGAATTTGAAAACTCATTTATTTTTCATATAATTTAAGAACATGTGTATGCTATTACGTCATATATATCTCTCATTCACACCCAATGTAGTGTTCAAGTATATATAGAATATAAAAAAAACATCGTTACAAACTTTGGGAGGTGAATCCTTACATCGAAACAAGGAGAGAAGTTCATATAAACAAGGTTCGAATTCCGCTACGTTTTCGAAATACAGGGTTTGCAACTTAGAGCCCAAAATCGATTCCTTGCAGTGGTAAATATTCGCCATAAATCTTAAATGATGTACTACTAAAATAGAATTTACTTTTCAGAAGGTGATTTGCATGAATACATTGGATATTGGTAGTTAAAAAGTTACGTCATCTGGTGGTCAGTATTGCCAACCGGGTATATCGTTTTTTTTTAAATGACTACACATCAGTTTATTGGAGACGTTACATCCTCTTAGTGATGGTAAAAAACATGTGAAGCACAGAACGCTACCTACAAACTGGTAGTGCCATTTGAAAAAAAAAACTATATACTAGGGTGCCAACACTGAGCACCCAGTAGCATCACTTTTTTTACTCCTCAAGCATATTCACTGTATTTATGCAAATCACCTTCCGAGAACTAATTCTTTCACTGCATCGTGTAACATTTATGGTGAAATATTTACTGTATTTACCACTGCAAGGAATCCATTCTGGGTTCCAAGTTGCAAAGTAACTCGGAAACGGGGCGTAATTCGACCCATGTTTACATGGAAAATTTTCTTGTTTTGATGTAAGGATTCACCTCTGAAAGTTTGCAATGATCTTTTCTTCACGCCCTGTATACCTTAAATTAACCTGAGAGATGAGTTCTGTCAATGAGGATATCTTCTGTGGAAAGAGATGAACAAGGTAGTATTATATCTTGTTTTCTTGATAGAATACCACCATTCGCCTGGTGGTAAAACTGGACAACGTCAGGCAATATGGATTGCACATACGCCTTATAATAATTAAATGCACACAGCATCACGTAAGAGAAAGTAAGCTGATTGGACGTCATATTACTAGTGTCGATTACAACCAAAGCTTCAATCAGTGGTATACCGAGCCATCAACTTGCGGATCATGAATCGTCTGGTCTGCGTGTGTCGTGTGTGTACACTAGCGTAGGGATTTTGCTGGAAAATCCAGTTTGGGGAGTGTAAAGCCAAAATTAAGGAGATTAGCAGAGTTTTTAATCGATGTTTAACCATAAGAAAATTAAAGCTGGAGGTGTGTTCGAGAATTTTTTTGGGGGGGTGACTGCCCCTCCCCCTTGTGGATCTAGCGGTATCCCTGCTCCAACACGAAAATCAAAGTGAGATAGAAGAAAACAAATTCATGCCTTGGCTTTAGCCAGTGATGCCACCAGATCCACCCTGTGGGGGTAGTCACCTCCCAAATCCTCGAGAACATCCTCCCCCCCCCCAACTTGAAAATTTTTATGGTCAGAAAAATCTATAGAAACCGTGCAAAAACTCTATTACACCCTCCCAATTTTGACTTTAACCCTCGCAACTGAAAATCCTGGCGGAATACCAGACTTCAGCGAACTCAACTTATTCGGCGATTTTGGAGAGAAAATAGTACCATGGACGCTTTATTCACCAATTGTTATTAGAGTATAAGTATTGACAAGTACTGTGCACATTACTGTATATGATCTTTGCAGTATAGCAATTATAACCCATTAATGCTACTTCTACTACAAGAATAAATAACTGGACTTGTCAGAAAAGTGAAAACCAGGAGACAAATTTGAACGTTTTCACTTGAAATCTGACGAAACTCTTTAAATTGTTGTGACTTTTAACTTGACAATATTGTAAAGCTAGTAAACGCCCCGATTTAGTAATGCCACAGAATAGAAAATTACCTAATAGGATACATTCTAGGTAAAAACAAGTGTTTGAAAAATAAATAACAAACTAAATAATAGAAAGGGACATGGCGCTTATTGACATCTAAAAAAAAGTACTGAAGTGGCGACCTGGCCCGCCCTGGCTCCACTATACTCCTGCAAATAACATTCCAAAGAGGCAGAGAAGCGAAACACAATATTGTATTTCATTAATAATAAATTTACTATGGAAACCTACAGCTTTATTTTCATTTTCACATGATTTCAACACATCAAAATAGTGCCCAGTTCAAAAGCGTTAACGTATACTATGTATGTCTCTTTTTCTCTCGATTTTGACCTAATAATTGGCAGGCATGAGGAGAAAAATATGGCGATTCGTTTTTCACGCCTAGACATTACACATATGAGCCCTTTTCCAGCTACCTCATCAATTGAAGTTTAGAGTGGTTCTTGTAGACTAAATGAAGCAATGGTTTATCAAAGAGACAGAAAGCATAGTTTTTTTTTATGAATCTCTGAAACACTAAGTAAGTGCTGTGTGCGCGGTCCGGGATTCAATTGAACTACCGTACATGGTTTTGGAGACCACTTTAACAAAATTGAATATCAGGTCCTTAGCAGCACAGCTCAATTACGACATAAATCGTAGTTAAATCAAGCTACGTAACGTATTTCTGGTTAGGTTCGTTGGTTCCCTATTAGTCACATTTAAACGTTTAAACCGAACTTGTTTGTATATAGAATTGAAATGGTTTAATGATGCAAGTAAAATACTGTATTAAACAACTCACTATAAAACGGTACATTCCTATCTTCTTCATTAGATACGTGTAGTTGGTAATTAGCCTCTTTAAAAGTTCGGACGCGGGGACAAAATCAATTTTATCCAATTTCTATGCAGAAACGTGATAAATAACGAAACGAAAGTTACCGAAATGGGAGGAGGAAAATAACCTCTGTGTGAGGGAGCAGTGAAAATGGTTTCTGTGCTATAAAATCTCGGCCCAGCTACAAGAAATTGACATTATTATAGAGTTGCACAGTGATACGAAATTTACATTTGCTTCCCTAAGCAAGAATATTTTTCATAAATCAACCATATTCTCTACAATCACCCCCTCCGCCTTCCAATCCACCAGAAAAAGCTGTTAATGGCATTTGGAGAGAATTAAAAAAAAAAAAAAATGGGTTGACGGAAAAATCTTGCAACTTTTTGCTTTCCCATAAAATGTTGCCCTAAAACAGTAACAAGGTTACCAACTGTGGTTGGAGAAAAAATGTTTGACATTATTGTAATTGTATGTCATACAACAAAACTTGATTATACAGTAGAGATAATTCCAAAGAAGCTGAGAAAAAGGTTTACTATTTCATGTGGAGATAGTCTTCTCCGACTGAGCAATGTGGACGATAATGAACAATAAAAGCATGGAAAGTTTAAAAGTATGTCTTTGGAGAGGAATATGTCAAAATTAACGAAATATTCGTCTAATATAACTAATTGTTATATGCATTGCTGTAGTTGGGATAATATTTTAGGCGGAACGGTTCAATTATAAACCCATAGATTTATAAAAAATGTATTTTTACTTAATTTTTCAATGGTAAAAAGGATACACAAAGTACCTTTTTACATAAAGGATGTGATTTAAGAGTGTCATAACAATGGCTAAAATACGCGTAATTAATAGAAAGTTAAATACTTACGAATGGTAGCTACTGGCGAATTGTTAGCCTATTTAAAAACAAATATATAGTTAATATAAATTTTCATGATATGATTACAAGATCATGATACTACAAACAGTTCAGTTTAAATTTATTGTAAGAATTTATTTCGAAAACACTTTCGACATTATTGGGTCTGTACCTTCGTGAATTTATGCCAGAACGCTCGAGGCTAGATTTTAATTATGCTGGAACTCTGTTCCGGACCAAATTCAGCACTGTATGACTTAATAATTTTACCAAAAATTAATCTCATCGTGTTATTTCTCTCTTTTTTTTATTGTTTCTTTATTCGTGATGCATATACATTTCTCTACAAAGAAACCGAGTAGTTAATACTGTTGCATTATGTGCGAGCTGTCCCAGGTTCGATCTCCGGAATTGCGGTGTTGGCATAGTATCGTGATGTCAACTAGGGAAACTCTTAAATGAAGAAGTGTCATGGTAAGGGTCTGCCTCAGCAGCACGACACGTTGCGATGTTTCCTTAACATCTCACCTTCACACACATGACGACTACAAGCAGCAAAAAATAAACGCTGAAGCGCACAAGACCATTTATTGACATTTCTATTTCTTCACTAACGTTTCCCAGTTTGACACTATTTAAAGTTCCTATCGACCTTATTCGCACTATCCTAAAATGTTCTGTAACCAGTTAGACACAACGGAACATCGTAAAATATCATTTTAAAATATATATAAATGTATAGAAATATATGAAAGTAACAATGAAATAATGTATTGTCATCCGGCTTACGTCGCTTTGCAAAATTTCATCATTGTATGACGTCGGGAAATGGGTTAAATTAACGTTGCAAGATTTAAGAACACAATGAACCATCGTATATTAAAAAATCATCTAAAAATACTGCACATTATGACAAATATTCGGCCATATACGAGTCATTTGAAGGGAGATGCCCATCGGGGGCAGATGGCTAGAGTAAGGGGTGTAATTCTATAATTGCGAACCTTGATGAGTAAAGAAATTGGTGTGAAAGAACTGGTCACTATGCTCTTTAAGGGGCTGTAGTGAATATTGGGTAATCTGTCACGTGCAGACGAAACAAGTCCTTTAAAATCAAAATGCCTCCTTTTTCTACCTAAAAATAATTTCCCCTAAAACACTTTCTGGAGGATCGGGCAAAACTCTATGACCGAGGAGCAAATTCACTTGAACTGGGTAACTTTGAATTACAAATATTTGCTTAGATGGTACCACAAAGAAGTCATATGCATGGCAGGAAACAGACGAAGTGACGTCTTACCCTGGTGGTTGCGCAAAAGATGCTCACTACCTTAATGCATTAAAAGACTATTTTCATTGTTTTCTGGTTATACACTTATTCTTCAATAGAATGTAGCCATACAAGAACGTTTCTAACTGATAGTCTACGTATACTCAATAGAATTTGAATGTCATTTATAGCGTTCAGAGAACTATGACTGAGGCCAGAATTGGAGTGAAGTAAGGATGTAGGAAAGAAGCCCACCAGGGTCTATTTTCGAAGCACAATCATAGCATTAACCTTGTGTTACTGAGGATAACCTGGATAAATCCGTCAGGATGGCCACCGCGAGGATCGAACTCAGAAACTATCGAATCTGAAGCTAACGTCGATCTACTAACTGAGCTACGGCTGCTGGGAGCATGTTCAATAGAATGTATGCCATATGTTAGAGAACTATTTTCTTATTTCACACAAAACATAAAGTATTGTTGCATTAAATTGACGTATCATTCATTATCTCATAAGGAAAGGTAATATGCTCTCGTCAAGGTGATGACATTGTAATAACTATTTTCATAATTGGTAGAAAATTCTTCCACACTTGTTTACGTATTTTAGTCATGTTATGCAATACATAATGTAGCCACGATATTTGTCCTTTTAATTTCATTATTGTGATTTTATATCTTAATTATAATGTATTAGTCATCTTCCCACAAAATGAATGTGCATCTTGTGGGGCATCACTGATGTATAGGGTAAGGTGCCTACTTCGAGAGATCAATTTAAAGGCCCATATATCCATTGTGCATACATGTAGTTTTGTATTCTTTTGACAGCAAGAGCATGCTCAGATAGCACCCAAACTTGCAGTAAGTTTGTACGAAGTTTGTCACGGACAACAAACAAACCTGAACGAACGTGACTCCAGACTGAAATATATTTCCGCCACAGGCTCGAAGGTTGTAGCAAGTTTGCAGCCTTTCAATGCCAAACTTGCTGAGAGTTTACTGTGCTGTCTCGGTGAAAGTTTAATATATATTTCTTCCAAAGTTTGTTATGCTGTTTCTTTTAATTACTACGCAATGTATCCTGGACCAAAATGTGTGGCATCTTCTCTCAATCCACTATATAACTTCACAAAAGATTTTCCAAGATGGTGGCTGAATGTAAGAAAACAAAGTAAAGTCTCTAAGTTCTTGACGGTAGGTCTACCATCAAGAAAGTTACAATGGGTTCAGCAACTCTCAAGAGCACACAAACGTGCATTCACCCTACATATCTTGCTCAAAACGAAGACAAAACTTTGGTAAATCAAATACCCTTAAATTTATGTTCGCGTGCAACAGAAATATTTACTACGTACAATTGGAATGCATCGTAATTATGATAATTGTTCTTCGGGATATAAAAGCGCTTTCAATTGAATGAGTGAGATGAAAAAGGTACGCATTCCGTTTATGACAATTTTTAGGGCTGAAAAGAAAAAAATTATTGTCAAAGTGGAATAGAAATTTCATTAGTAAAAAATAAAAGCACTAGCAATTTTGAGTGTGGTCTAAGCTTCTCTGACAAGGGAACCTTACGAACCAAGTTCCGGGGATTTTCGCCGGATTGGTTCCAAAAGAGGGGGTACTGGGTAGGAAGTCAGCATGTGAGATTATTTTTTTCGGAGCAGTAGTGTGATAGGGAGGAGAACGGGTTAAGGATGAACTGGTACTTCGGTCCAGTAAAACTGTACCCGTTTTCTTTTGCCAGTTTCTCATAAACGAAAGCAGAGAATGAAGTGTAACTTACCATGATTATAGGTAATGTTGTTCTACACTAGAAGCGACTAGTGTGAAGCACCGTTAGTGTTGCCAGAATATTAAAAGCCCGAAAATACTGGTGAAAGCAGGGACTATAACGATGAAGTCAACGTCATTTACTGACAAAGTATAGTTTATTCTAGTTCTGTGTACTACTTTGCCAATACTATTTTGATTTAAGTGGTAATAAGCGACATCACCAGGAATCCTGAAATAGTCATCAGGAAATTAGAGTTAAGTGCAATTTATATGCAGACTGTCAATGAGTAGATGATTCAGTCAAAACGTGTTGTTACAATGAGCACATCTCATGAATGAAAAAGCACTGCACTGATCTGATGAACAAACTTCAGAGCCAACAGTGTCACAGCAGTACTGCATCGGCGTCCTGAATGGTTCCGGTTCTTCGTCCAGATATCCTGACTTGATCATGTTTCGAAACACTGGGGACGAAAACTGATAATGAGTGAAGGATTGGAGACGATTGAAGTTGTCCCGATGCCAGATGTTAAACTCTTCGGTCGCGATAATGGCATCAGTCACGAACTTAACAAATGCTTTATACGGGCGGAAGAAATAGACATCCAGTGGCTGAATGAGTCCTGAGCATCCTGGTGGAATCAAATGCCATTCAAATTCACTAATGCTTTCTGGAATTGTTGATTTAATTAACACTTCATCCGTATTAGCTGACCACGAATCAAGAAATAGAAGCATGGGTTCTTCGTAAAGTAGACACACTTGGCCAGAATACATTGGTCAGCATTATCTTCTGATCTTCTTCTTTCATGTTAGCAGAGCCAGAAAGAAGCATAAGACATAATATTTGATGGATGAGCTGGGTTGCTTTGAGGAAATTTCCGGCTGGATTCTGCACAAAACATGTACATCGGCGAATGTAGATTTCCGTCCATTGAGATTACAGGGGTTATCATGTATGAGTGCGTCGTTGCCGACGTAGATCCTACAGTTGCATATACTCGTTTAATGCCCATTGGTCGAAGTGTTCGTCCTGAATGCATTTCTTTCTCGAAACGACTTTGATCTGTGTTCAGGATCTGTTTGGGAACCAAATGTCGTTCGATGAACAAGGATTTAATTTTTCAGACGAATTCATCTGATTTCCGCTGTATATCCTCCTCTTTTGAGGAGCAGATCTTTGATACTTTATGAGTAATTGATCGCGAGACGATCCTGTTCCTTTTCTTATACTTGTAAATCCATGAATCTGATGCTTTGAAATTCAGTGTATCATCTGGATCAACCTGGCGTTTAATTTGCAATGCCCACTGTCTGATTGTTCTGTCGTGAATTATGGCATTGCGTGCAGACATTTCTTTGAAGTGCTCAAACACTCTGCTGTTTATAGTACTCATCTTCACGCGCGTCATCTTTTCTCGTTATCGTTCATAGTTCTGCAACACGCCAATCGATTTTATCTTTGAAAACTTGGATCAAACAGATGCCAGAGACCTTCTCTTTCCTCAAACTGTGCTTGTTCAGTACTGGAATGCCCGTTCTTTGTATTCTTCTGACAGTTCGCTGACTCCTTTCTTCTTTCTTTCCGCTGACGGAACATACGAGGAGCTACTGCCTTGAGATGACGGTGTTTCTTCTTCATCCGACACTTCCGGCACATGTTGCGTTGATATGGCTTCGATGTCATGTCGATATCCTCATCACCATATTCACGATCAGTTGAGTCAACATCCAGGTCTGAAGCGTCCTCATATGTCAGAGGTTCATACCGCTCAACGATCACTCGTTCATCCAATAACTCGGCACATATCTGGTCGAACATATCCCGATCTGCAATGGATGATGCGTCATCAGATGTGCCAAATTTCTGAACCAGCAGGCGAATGACCACTTTCGGATTCATCCTGAAACGACAAATAAAAGAAAACATTAGAATCCCTATAAAAATGAACAACAGGTTTATCAGCACTCCGCAAGAATTGTAATATTTTATCCCATAAATATTTTTATAGACATAGAAAAGGAAAGGTGAAAGCAAGAAAGTAGAAAAGAACTTCTTTATAGCGTACGTGTCCACTGAAAACGGAAAGAGAGAAGAGAGGAGAGCGAGTGCCTATAACAATGGACTCAACAGCATTTGATGACCAATTCAACTAATATCTTGATTTCATTTGTAATTCGCATCATTGCTGTTTTGTTATTTTGCTTTCTTTTTATGCTTATTACAATAGTATTGGCGAAGTAGTACACAGCACTAAAATAAACTATACTTTGTCAGTAAATGACGTTGACTTCATCGTTATAGTCCCTGGCTTCACCGATATTTTCAGGCTTTTAATATTCTGGCAACACTGCGAATGTCTACAGCTGGCAACACTGACGGTGCTTCACACTAGTTGCTTCTAGTGTAGAACAGCATTATCTATAATCATGGTAAGTTACACTTCATTCTCTGCTTTCGTTTATGAGAAACTGCCAAAAGAAAACGGGTACAGTTTTACTGGACCGAAGCACCAGTTCACCCTTAACCCGTTCTCCTGCCTATCACACTCCTGCTCCGAAAAAAATAATATCACATTCTGACTTCCTACCCTGTCTCCTCTCTTTTGGAACCAGTTCGGCGACAATCCCTGGAACTTGGTTCGTAAGGTTCCCTTGTTAGTATAATATCAACTGGTATATAATTTATTGAGAACTTAATATATCGGTTCAATTTTCACCCATTCTGAAATGTGTACTTTTTTTTAAGTCAGCCATTCAATGGTATATCATTTAGAAATAAACGAACACACGTACAAATATAAACCTACAATTGAAAAGTAAATATTATTATGAAAACTAACATTAATAGTAAACAAAAAAGTAACATTTGATTATGTGGTTGTCTTTGTATGCAGTTAAATTTTCATTTATATCTTCTAAAAAGAATCTTTCATCCTGCTTTTGTCTCAGCTTTTTGATAGAACTACCGGATGTATGAACAACTAGGGCGAACTTCAAAAAGAATACGCTTGTAGCAAACATATGTTTCCGATTATCTTTAGTAAATGACTAAAGTAAACACTAAAAATATCAAATTCACTTACACATAGCCGTATGAAGAACCAAAAATAAATAAATAAATAAATAAATAAATAAAACAACTGAATATTAGTTTACACAAAGCGTTGAGTATTACACAATGAGGAAGTCAAAATGGTTTGATGTTAGCATAAAGTGGAACTCTTTGATATAGAACTAAAATTTCTGTTGAATTTAAATCTTATTTTCCTTCGTCGAAACGTAAAGAAAGAAACAAAACACACAATCGTCAAACTTTTATGCCTGAAAACCTGAGCTGCCATTTTGGAATGTTTGCTCATTTATTTATATGAGATGCGTTTTGCTCGTCTTTTGTTTCCAGTATTGCCAATTCCTATGAAATAAAAATACGCTCTCGAGCAAATAGACGATACTTAATTTGCTAAAAAATATCACCACTGAAAACACTGATAGGTTATTAATGTTTTATTGTTTCTCTGCTGAATGTTGTTTTAAAATCAATAAAAAATACATAGCTTTTGAACTCTTGATTTCAATTTGTTCCAGGGTCAGTAATTCAGGAAATCAGTTGATCACATGGAATAATTCAGTGTTATTCTGTCACGACCAAATTGGTAGGGTTCCTATTTTATTGTGTATAATATAGAATTATTCGTACATTTCAAATTTCCAGGTATAACATTTTTTATCTTTCATTTAGTCTTTTTTTTTTATTCGAGGTTCGTGCATTTGGGGCATTATACATTACTAACCACATATGGTACAGAACAATACGGTTGGCAGCACTGCTTGTCTTCTGGAGGTGGAATGTTCAGCTTCTCTTTTCATCCCATTTTTCTTCAGCCTCATTTTAATGGTCAATTCTTTATAAAAATGCATTGTTTTACATACAATACTTATATATATATATATATATATATATATATATATATATATATATAT
>JAGDQP010006922.1:14256-39447 GCA_022664845.1 Lepisma saccharinum | reverse complement strand
AGAGAGAGAGAGAGAGAGAGAGAGAGAGAGAGAGAGAGAGAGAGAGAAAGAAAACTAGCGTAGTAACCTTATTTAATCATTCGGTTCGTTTTGGTTGTGTTAATATATTGTAATGAACACAAAACTCAAAACCGAAAAAAAATCACATTGAAGAAAATAGTACTAAATCATTTATTTTTTTTTTACAAAAAAAAAAGGAAAATAAATGATGAGGTTAAAAATAAGTCGTACATTTTCCCCTGTTCGTTTTTTTTTATTCTTTTGTTAGTGGTTTGAGACAAAAAAAAAATAATACTCAGCATTCGGAAGCACATGCTTACTGAACTGAAGCGATCTGCCAACACCAAAATGAAATCAATTGTGACAGCCGAATAATTGAATTATGCTTCCTCCACCCTACAATAATTCTTTTTGCCTTTTTTTTTGGTCATATTTTCTTTTTTTTACTTCAAGCAAAAAATATGTGATTCGAAAATGGAAGCAAATGTAGTGTTGAAATCAGTGTTGCTAAATACTGACAAGTTTTCGTTACATAACAGACAGAAAATATTTTGGGAAAGTGATCAACTTTTATTCTTATTTTCAGGAAATAATAATATTTATCATGTGGTATTATTATTATTATTACTGGATTTTCAGTTAGTAAAGTTAGTCTTTCAAGGGTTGTAAACATATTTATATACATTCAAAGTTATTTAAGGACTGTATTGGAATACAGTTATGCAGTTCGAACTCTACTGACAACTACAGTATTCGGCCTGAGTCAAAGTTACCGAAAGACCTTAAAAATTACATTGAAACAGCTACTGTATTATTGTATTAGAACGAGTATGAAAGAAATTTATACGCTATGTTATAAAAAATACATTATGATCATGGATACTTTACGGTATAGAGACGAACCTTATGTTACTATTATGTAAATTATATGTCAAATTAAAAAACAATAATTACATTTAAAATTCACAATGCTTTCATAAAAATTCTCGGGAAAAAAGGACAAAACAACATTTTTTTAAACAAGAAATGAAGGTTTTATTACGTAAAAAATGTTATAAAATTACAATAATTTACAAACTAATATCGGAATGCATATAAACGGAGTCTCGCCACACTAAAAACTTTTAGGGAAAGTTCCTTGATAAGTTACGTATTGGCAATAATCCTGGAAGATCACCAAAAAATTCTTTTACGTAATTCAGAGTTCGCAGATTTTAGTTCAAGCATAAACTGGGCACATGCGCAGAAAAACAAAACGGTTTCTTTTCTAACGAAACGTCCAAAACTTTCAAGTGTTTACTGTCCCCTTCTCCACGCAGAAATAGAAAATATTTTTAATCAATGGAGATTCCTATCCATAACTCTCAAATCAAAAAGTGATTAAAATGTGGCCTAAGTCGTACTATTGTATAATTTATGAAAGTATAATTATGTTTTTGGAATTTGAATGAGAATATTTGAATTATTTTTATGGCCTTTAGGCATCTAAGGCTCAGGTCGATATGTCTTCGGAGTTCATACAACGTTTTTTTTCCCTCTATACTGTTTTGTCCTGGTATTTACTTCTAAGTGCTCAGGGGTGTGCTCCAAATAAATTAAGAAGGGACTCGCAGGTTCTTTCAGAAGTCACTAAACGCACGGAAAAGGCACCACATACACACACACGATATCGCATAAAAAGAAATACAGCCAACATATTATTTGCGGTAATGTTATTACATATAGCGATTGAACAGTGGCGTATCGTCCTTATATTAAACATTGGGAACTATGCGAAGAATAAAATAACTGTTATAAGACATGCTTAAATTAGAAAAGCACATTCATTTCACTTATATTTTCTCGGTAGTAATTTTAACAAAGGGCTCGGAACAAATAAATATATTTAACGAAGGGCTGAAAGTGACTTCTTTCAGTCCTTCTTCTGAAGCATTTCTGGTTTCTTTTAGAAATGTTTCTGAAAGTTTTGCATAGTGCATAGTTGCAGATATATATATTACATTTGCATAGTTACGTAAATATTTTGTAAAATATAATTTGTATTAAATTAAACTAATATGTTCTTTTATGCACCAGTCTGTACTTGTGTTCTATGTTTGGCTAAGGTGCTGTTGACAGCACTTAATAAATACTTAATTTTCTCACTGTTAAATAACAGTTTAGTTAAGTGGGAGTACTGCCCTATTTCTTGCCAACACTGTAAAATGAGAATTACATTTTAAAAGCATACCATAATAACTGCTGCTTAAAATTCAGAAAAAAAGTTCTTATCTGTGCGCTGAGAAACAATTTTCTTAGAAGTGAGAGGAGATATGAACATTCTCACTTAACTGAAAATGAGAACATGTCACTTTGGAAACGAGATCATTCTCACTTTTAATTAAATGAGAAGGCTCATATCTCATTTCTAAGAAAATTATTTCTTGGTGCACAGATAAGATCTTTTTTTCCCTCAAGTTTAAGAAAACGCTTTGTGTACTCTCAGATTAATAAAACTTGGCCATGGGTACACTTTTTAAATCTGGTGAAATAATAACATCTCAGTAACAAGCCTATATTCTACATAGATTTAAAATAAACTTTTCAGGTGTTTGGGCTTGCCATGTGTATTACATCAATGTTGCCAGGCTGTATATTTTTCGGTTATTAAATCTGCCATTTTCTGTGAATCTGGGTGCATATCTCAATGGCACCGTTCTGATCATTTCTGAACTCTGTCACTACGAATCAATATTTGAACTTCTTTAACACAACTAACAGAGCTTTTTCAGTTAATTTATTAATGTTTTGAATTTTATTTATGGCCTTTAGGCATCTAAGGCTCAGGCCAGGATAGGGGAGGGGAAAGGACTCGATAAGGTGTCGGCCAGGGCCTATGTTGAAGGTGCCATCCCGGCAGTGATTTCTTAATGCTGACTTTAAACGCTGCTCTAATAGTACTAACATAATGACTGTAACGTTAGCTGTCATCTACCAACAACACGCAGTTCGCCCATCCACAAGAGTATACTGCACGCGCTTATCTATGTTCAGTGTTTTGTTTGGCTTTACTGATCAAATCTGGCAGAAGAAGAGACAGGAGTGAAAGGCGAAAGGTAATTGGATCATCGATATCACATCGAACAATCGCAAAGTATTTACTATGAACTCATTTGAAAACCACTATAACCGTCCGTCACAATGATTGCTTTAACCAGTTGAGCTACGAACTTTACAGTTAATATGCCACATTTCTCCCTGTACATTGAAGGATTTGGATGCAGAGATGAGTGTGCTAAAGTTAATAAAGAAATATCATCAAGAAATTGTGTGCAAGAAGTGTTTTAAAAGCTGTTCTAAGTGCTAGAGAAAGAGTGTGTTGTTAGGTTGATTCTAAAATTTAAATGTATTTGAGATGTGTATTAAGAAATAACAGTACGATAACAAAGCAGATAATTTTGCGTTTCTCTGGGTTTTCTTTTGTACTGGCAAAGCAAGAGAATACCAATTTCGGAATTTATTGCAGAGTTGAAATTGAAGCGTGAAATTCCCAGATGCCTATAAACACTTCTCCTTATTTCGTTCCTAATTTCTAGGGAGAACTTGCTACTAGCTTCCTGAATTATATAAAATTATATAAAAAAAAAAATATAAAAATTTTCTAGCAGTCACTTATCAATAACGTGGGCCAGTAACTTGTCCAACATCTTTGAATAGTAAGGATCATCAAATGCCTTACTGCCTGACGTTATTCATTACAGTGGGACTTAGTGCACTGTAATAAATAACCATTAGATAATTTGAAGTCAGAAAGACAGAGGTGGTGGTAACATTGTCAATGTAGAGGAGTTGCAATAGTTTAGGTAAAGTTAAAATAGTGCTTACATCAAATTTTGTATTAGATGTCAAAGGTTATAGAAAGGACATATTTTAACCAAAATTAATAGATAATTTGTGTGCAAGATTTCCTGGCGAAGAAGTTTGTTACGGAAATTTTCTCTCCTGCATAAGTTATCAATCATGACCAAATTATGCGTGTGTTGTATTTGTTCGTTATTTGAAAACTGATTCACATAAGTCGTTATGTTTTTGTATAAATCAAATTGCTTCTGAGGAGATGCAGAATTTCATCGGTTAGATGTATTGTGAACTTCCACGGCATAAAATGAATGGGATTTGCTCTGATGATTTTACAGATAGCTAGTATTAAAAATATACCGAGTCTTAAAACTTTATTAAGTGTATTTTTCATTAACATTATTAGTCTAACGTTAGATAACTTTAAATTAGAGAGACTCGCTATTTCCTGGCCGTCATTAAGCTATGGATGTAGTAACAGCAAAAACTGAACAACCCAAGAGAAAAGGAACCAGCTTCAGATTCGTTTTGTGCCGCGCAGGGTCAGTGGGAGAGCACTCATCTCTGGTATGTGATTTCTTCGGATCGATCCCGACTCATACCATTTGGTTTTGCGGTGAAAAATAATCTGTGTGTGGGTATTTTCAGGGTCCTTCGGTTCCCTTCCACTTTCTTCATTCCTTCAATTCTTCCATCTTCATACATACGGCTTTACCAAAGTTGCCTAAAGGCCTGTAAAAATTTAAATTTAGATTTATTTTAAGAACTCTTGGTAATTAGGTTCTATTTGTAATATATTTATAAATAATGATCAAATGACAATCAAATTGTTATTTTAGAAATTTCGCTAGATATTACTTAAAAAATATCTATCAAATCAACTACTCCATAATTTGAAGATACTTGTTATTGATGGGAAATTTCAAACCCTGGGCCACACCGTCCTGTGTTACGGTCTTCTGGTATATCGGTTAAAAGAATAAACTTAAAAATCTGAAACAGTTCACTTCATAAATGCTAATAAGTATTAGATGGGTTCAGTGTAACATTTTTGTATTGTTTTTGAATTGCTCGGTATTAAAAAAAAAAAATAGGTGTACATACCAATGTATATTAAGATGAGGGTCCCTAAATTATTACTTTAAAAGAATGTGAATTAAGATTAGTTTATTCTTACTTTATAAACTTCGTATGTAAGTTTGTGTGTATGTCTATGTGTACTATGTCTTTCATTTTTATTTGCTTCCTGGAAGAATTGCAGTGAATTTCATAAAAAAAAAGTTCAAGGAAAGAAAAGTTATATGAAGGTTCAGTAATGCAATTACTGTTTTTACTTTCGATTTTTTTTTACAAAGTTAGTTTTGTGGCTATGAATTAGCACATCTGTGATTTAATAGATAAAATTGGATATGGGTACAAATAAGGGAATTTGACGGCAGTATCCCAACTACCACTTATGAAATGCATAGAGTGGAAAGCATAAAGTATACACCAAATTATGAAAATACAGTAGACCACCAAAATATATAAAGACTGAAGTCCAGCGGGGGCAGGGGCCCGTCCTCCTTGACAATGTTCCTGCTTATAGGAATTATGTGTAGTTAACAAGACAGGATTTGTTAACCCATACGGAAAATCCCACGTCTAACAGGTTGATAATTTTTTCTTACTTGGTTTGGTAACATTCTTTGTGTGACAGAATGAATAACATACTATTACTGGAATCTGCTCAGATAGCATTTTTTATAATTACAAAGAAATTGATTCCTAAGCCTTTTATTCTACAAATTATTCAGTGAAATCTCAGAGTTGAAACTTGAGCTAAATGCAGAAACTCTATGCGGGTTTATTTTTGTTAACACTGAAATACATTTATATTAAGCATCACGAGTTATCAAACTTGTTATAAAATATTAATAAATTTGTTTTTTGTGCTGCAAAGGACAATAACTAAACTTTAATTTTACACGCTTTATATTAACTTGCTCGGTAATCATCCTCTGGTACAAATCTTGTAACTGGTTTTTAACTCACTTCCCATCACCCATGAAATTTTGTAAACTTGCTTCCTTCCGATGACAATACAGTATTCAGTCATTACATATACGTCAGAATATCCAGTTTACTGTAATTAATTAGTTAATTAATAAAAATAATTGGAAATTATCCTTAAATACACGCAACGCCGCATCTATTATGTGAAGTTTGGATTGCCCATCTCGCAGGGGGGTTTAATATTCATCTATTATACATAAAAAAAAAGATTTAAAAATACGCTTATTTAAGATGGACTAAAAAGTAAAATGTAATAAATTGAATTAATCTTATGAATCGGAAAATAAAAGCGTGGGTGCTCTTGCTTACCTTATCTTAAAATCATATCTAAGAGCACCCACGCTTTTATTTTCCAATTTATAAGGTTAATCAAATTTATTATTTTTTACTTTTTTAGTCCGTCTTAAAAAAGCGTGTTTTAAAAAATCCGTTTTTAATATTTTTTTTCCTATTTCGTTTACAAGCTTGTTTATTTTCCATTTTCCATATAATTCACAAGAGCTTGCAAGTCGTAATAATTCCTGGTAGTAAGTAGGGCCATCTGTTATCCACCTGCTGAACAACGTACTGGATAAGGTAGGAAAACCGGTTTGTTACGTAATGTTTGGTGTTTGCTTCGCGTACAATGAAAAAAAGAAAAATCTGGCTTTGCCTAAACTTTGTCTGTGAAGTATGTAAAATTTAGAAAAATGTTGTGTAACGAAAAAAATATCTAACCTGACTTAGGTATACTCTTTCTCTGAATTATGTAAAATGTTCAAAAAGCAACAGGAAGCCAAAAGGAACAATTATTTATAAGTAGAAAGAAAAAAATTAAAGTTCTTCGAAAAAAAGAACATAAGAAGCTTGAGACATTTTCGGGAATCGAACGAGGATCTCCCTGCAAGCCATCCAACACTCTACCGAGTATGCCAAGAGACAACTGCGTAGTAGTAGATTTAGTTGAACATAATGTCAACAGATGACACTACGTACCACCGGGAACAATTACGACATACAAAGCTCTCTACTTGAATTCTCCACTTCAATTTCTCTTTGTTTTCTTCTTATTCAGTTTATGGCTGCTCTCTATTTTATTTCAATTGCTTTTCACGAACTGAGTCTCTTAAAATTTTCTTCCTATTTCTTCTACTTTCTTTTCTTTCTTCTTTTTAGTCCATTATCTTTTAACATGTGTTCACTCAAGCTTTAATTGCTGTAATGGGAACTAGCTACAGTTGACTGGGGATGTTTAGAAAATTTTGAAAATATCAATGAAGCTCTTACTAGGTTTTATCAAATAATTTATGATTCTCTGGATAAATGTATTCCAACGAAGAAAATGACCAGACATTCGTATAAATGCTGGTTTACCAGAGAAATCATCATCAATATTAGACGTAAATCATGACATCATAAGAAATTTAAAAAAAAAAGTAATTGGCAACTCTCATTATCATTATAGAGAATTTGTCAAACTGCGAAAACAAATATAAAAGACATATCATTAGCTTACCAGTTCTTAACTGATAGTGGAAATACTATTCTAAAAATCCCAAGTAACTTTTGAGAGTTTATATATAAAAAAAGAAAAACATCATCTTCCACCTGCAAGTATGACATACAATGAATAAATAATCTACGATAATGATGAAATTGCCAATTGTTTTGCAAGCAATTTTCAACCAGTATATCAAAAATCATCTGCAAAATATGAAATCATCTGCAAAATATGAAATGATCTGCAAAATATGAAATGATCTGCAAAATATGAAATAAAAGATATAGACAGCAAATGCAATGCAATTGATTCATTCGAACTGCTGAATGTAACATTAAGAGAGATAGAGGATGCAATAAAGAAATTGAAACAAAAAAAAATCAATCGGATGAGACCACGTACCTCCCTATATCGTGAAAGGCTGCGGAAAAATTCTTAAACTTCCCCTACAGTTTATTTTTAACTTATCAATTAAAACGGTAACATTTCCGGATAAATGGAAGGAAGCTGTTGTATGTTCAATTCCAAAATCGAATTCTAAAAACGAAATAAACAACTATGGGCCTATCTCAATACTATCTTCCTTTACTAAAGTATTCGAAGGTGTTATTTACAGTAGAATAATTAATCATGTTCGAAGTGCAATATCACCATTTCAGCACGGTTTTCTTACTAAAAGGTCAACAGACTTAAATCTGGCTGTAATTACTGACTACATAGCATCAGGTTTAGACAAAGGTGTACAAATTGATCTTATCTACACTGATCTGGCAAAAGCATTTGATACTGTAGATCATGATATACTGTTACGTAAGCTCAGCTACTTTAATTTTACAGAACCTTCATTAACGTTCATTGCTTCGTATTTAAAAAATCGTAAACAGTCTGTTCTTTACAAAGAATTTATTTCCAGGCAATACGAAGTTCGATCAGGTGTTCCACAAGGATCAAATTTAGGACCTCTTCTATTACTAATATTCATTAACGACTCATCAGATTGTATTATAAACTCTAAAAAACTCCTATTTGCTGATGACCTAAAAATATATATGTAAATATCCTGTATTGAAGACTGTAATACACTTCAGTGTGATTTAAACGATATTGCTAAGTGGTGTGAGGAAAATAATCTTGTCATAAATGTTAATAAATGCAAAACAGTCTCCTTTACTAACTTAAAAATAATTATACGTACACATCCACAATTAACGGTGTTCAGCTAAATAATACAAATTCAGTAAAAGATCTGGGTGTAATCTTTGATGAACACTTAACATTTAACACGCATATTGTGACCATAAAAATGAAGCATATAGGAACTTAGGATTAATCATGAGATTAGGAAAAGATTTTTATAATCCACAGGTTCTCAAGTTACTGTATTTTAATTATGTCAGATCTAAATTGGAATATGCATTTACAATATGGAATCCACAATGTAGTAAATATTCTAGGACAATTGAGGTCATTCAATCAATTTTTTTTTAGATTCTTAGCGTACAAACAAACTTGTTTTTATCCAAAATTTGATTCGTCGTCACTACTGGCAGGAAACTTTGATCTTCTGACATTGGAGAAAAATAGAATTATAAATAATATTATATTTCTTTTGAAAATATTTAAAATGAAGTTCATTTCGTACAGAATTAACCGCTGCTATTAGTATAAAAGTTCTCTTACTTAGAACTCGTATGCACAACAATATTTTTTCTTGTCACAAAGCCAGAACAAATTCTTTGTTAAAGTCTCCTATATGGCGATCTTGTGCTACCTATAATAAGTACTTACAAGAAGATAACGAGATAGATATCAACAATACGACAAAAACGGGTACACGCTCTACATTGATTCAATGTGAGAGAATACACTACTAAATTTCTACCTTGTGGACATTATATTAAAGTCTTTGTTTCGTTCAGTGTGATTGGGTTTATATATTTTTATTCTATCTTATGGAAACTCTATTAATGTCTTTGTTTTGTTTTATGTGATTGGGTTTATAATGTTTTTGTTATGTATATAATTTCAATTATTTCCTTATGAAGTGGAAGACTGTAAATAGGCATTTGTTGTTGTTTTCACAACAACTAGTCTGTTGTTTTCAGAATATATAAATAAGTCTGTTCAGTGTTATTAAATTCCTCTTGATATATTTAGAGCAACAATATATCGTTACAATTCTAGACGTAGTAAATAAAGAAACAAAAGTATCAGTTTATACAGAAAAATGTGTATATTAGACGAGCTGAGCACATTAATTTTTTTACTGATTCATTGATTATCTATTGGAGTTCGACGAAAACCAAAATCTCTGTAGACCGTAAAAAAAGTTCACAAAATTTAGGAATACAAGCCAGTAATCCGGCAATTGATATCCTATTAACGCATTTTAAACTTATTACTAAAAGTAAGCAATAATTTATTGCAAGCACAATACTAACAAAAAATAAAATATGATTTGTTCAAAAGTTTATTGCGTAGGTATCTGGTTATATGTTTTCGTTTGTTGAATAATAATCTCTTAAGTAGATTATAGAAAGCAGATTACCTCTATACTGGACAAGCTAAAGAGAACACTATATTTTGAATCGAAATTAATAATAAACGATGTTCATTTTGAGAGATATCTCTCGTCACTACGTAAATCCTATATCTTCATTCTCGTGAGGGGGAATTTCCTATTTACTTCAATGGAGTTTCTCCAACTGCTAAAATTAAAAAACAAAATTGAGGTAGATCTCTCTCTTCTTGTCTTTACACAAGTGAATATTGAAGTGTTATTTGTCTTCTACTAAAATCAGTTCTTATCATCTCTTTATGTGTTTATATCTATCGGATTGACAATGGGGAGATAACGCGGGTTCAATCCTCGCTGGTGATCATCCTTACTGAGTTTTTTCCAGGCTTTTTTATTTGTCGGAAGGAGAACGAAGTCTGCTGTGACTCTCTGTCCAGAAACATGTTCAAACAAAAACAATTTAATTATATAAATTTTATAATTATTGTCTACTCACGTAAGGCAAACTGTTTGTGCCAAGGGCCTTGAGGACTACTCATTCTTTGCACGAATTTTTAGAGCACATGGGCTAGAATGAGTAAAAGGTCCCCCCTCCCATAGGGGATTTTGTACACCCATATATTATTAAAGTACATACACAAAGAAACATTTGTGGTTGTTTACCTAAAATTAACTTTATCGTAACTCGTGGTGACGTCATCAATATGGCGTTCACGAGGAAAAACGTCGACTCATGCCTAAACGATAAGATTTTCTCTCAGAATTCAGATACGAACTTCATTCTTGCTCTTAATTGAAGATAATGACAGATCTCAGTCATTCAAATTGATTTTCTTTTTACATATATTGCCGCAATATTTAAACATGGCGGATGTTATTGCAAAACTTAAGCATTGCTTTTTTTTTCAGTACTAATTTAATAGCAAATTAAATTACTCTGAAACTCTCACATGTACCAAAAAGCACCTTAAAATAAACGTGATAGACCACTATCTAACATTTCTAGCGATATCAATGTCAATATCATATTTTAAAAATTGAGGAAACTAGTCAGTTTTAAGCTATACAAGGTTTCGTGCTTTGGGACCTTCAATTGCGTTGGACATAATTCCACACTCGTGACGAGCTTGGAGAAAAAGTTTTGCATTTCACTTCACAAATGATAATTTTAAAATAAGTGTATTATATTTTTATAGTGCATATCCGTGCCTCAGAATTTATCAGATTCATCTTTTATGACGATGTAAAATAAATTAGTGAGTTCATTATTGTGGTAGTTCTTGAAACTACCAACAGTTTCGTATCTCTTTTGCATTAACTAACTAATGCATTAGTTTTCTCCCCATCTTTTTCTCTCTGTGTGTGTAAGCGTATCTCTTTACGGCATATGTGTTTTGTATGTGTACATTAGAGAGCGCGGAGGGACAAATATTGCGAGTGAGAAAGAGAGATTAATGGATAAGTTGGTTTCACCACTTTTAATCTTGTGCGGAACCACATAACATAAACCCAGTATTATACCTACTCCAGAGAACTCTCTCTTCTGCATATATATATAAATCCCCCATGTGTAACCGCTACGAATAAAGTAACTTACGAATATCCCTTCAAAATCGTTAAAGAAAGAATTCAGATTTAACCATAATTTATCTTGTCCGCTTTGGTCTTATTCCCATGGAACAGAACAGAACAAGTTTTAATTTCAGCATACTGTAGAGAATTAGAAAATAGAACTATGATGTACACTCTGTAAAAAAGTAATACATTTATTTTAAACATAGTTCTTGAATTCCCTTAGGACGTATACCAGAGGTCTCCAACCTACAGCTCGCGTAACGATGTGGACTGGCCCGTAACATACCCAAAATTAATTACTATATTCTACATTAACTCTAAAAGAAAAATAATTAAAAACACAAAACGTAATTTGGTCCTTGAATATTATACAGACAACTCCCAAGTAACATGCTTCCAACCAAACTAAAGGTACGTACATAAAGAGCCACCGTAGCAGCAGAAGGATGTCGAGCCAATACTGGACCAATAAGGCGGATGTAGATCATAGTTGACCGTTCTAAGTAATCATCGATTGACATTGGTGTGATGCTATATTTCGGAATTTCCACATTCAATGACATTCTTGAAATTTAAGAAACGTGTTGTGCTTCAACAAGAAAACCTACAAAACACTTGACAGGTTAAAATATCAAATTTAGAGAAATATTATTGTTTTAAAATGTAAAATGTGATGTAGATCTGACACTGGTCAATATCGTTTTAAAGGTCGGCGTGTGTGTTTGAGAATGTTTATGTAACGGAGAAATAACATGTATAAAGCTTGGACATGTCCCCTGCTTATTAAAGTCAATCTGTTATGAAAAGACTGTCACCGTCACCACATTCCATGTCTGAGTTAATTGACGTATTATTCTTGAAGGGTGGCTCCGTAGCCTAGTGGCTAAAACAACGGATAATAAATCACAACTTTGGACCACATGCACAGTGGAATTACCGTATAATTTGTTCTACGCTGAACACCGCTTTTAGGGCTAACGCTATTGCCAACGGCCAAATAGTACGTAGGCCGAACAGTACTGAAAAACGTTAATCTAACGTAGAACCTACAATCAGTTTTTCGTTGGTCCAACGAAAACTTGTTACTTAGGATACGTACTATTTTGTATTATCTTTGTTTTTACTAATACAATTTACAATATATTTACTGTATGAAAATTTTTATATTACTTTTGAGTTTACGTTTTATAATGCGGTCCTCCTCCCCCACCCCCTTCCTGCTTAGCCTATTTGGCCCTCTGCCAAGAAAGGTTGAAGACACCTGAGGTATACTATCGAGAATTACGTGCCGAAAGCGGAAAGTTCGCAAGGGAGCATAGCACTATACAATATACGCAAAGACTAATTGCTTAGATGGAAAAGTAACTGAGAAATCTAAGTTTTTCCCTGAAACACACATCGTAATGATTGTTTGGTTTGTGTTACTGGAAGATCGTATATGACGTGATAGCACAGTCGTTAAATATACGATGAAATCAGGTAGAGTCCTACCGACACAGGATCGATTATTGTAGTGGTTATATGGTAATAAACAAAGCAACACACTTATTGACTTTTATCCGACACCAAGTTTTATTATAAAAATTCCATTAAATATAAGATGTACAATAGCTATACAGGTACTTAAATGAGGGTCCCGAACACGGGCTTCTGTAGTGAATTTACTTGTGGTTCACCTCCTTAGTAGCGACTATATACGACTTAGGGTTTTGGAATGGAAAGAGTTTGTATCAGGGATTCTAACTCCAGTCCAAGTTAGCCAGGATGGAAGAGGTGACCACTAATCAAAGCGAGCAAGTGATACTTAGTAGGTTCCTGACGGGCCTTTTATAACTTATTTTGGTAGGCGTGTTTATGGCATTTCCAAGCTTCACCGCTTGGTGTTGGCGTCGTCTACTTCATGGATTGATTACGCAGCATTACATAATTCTTACTACTTGTGGATGAATGATGCCATCTGATGAGCGAATAGTGAAGTAGACGGTACGGGCCATAGCTGTGTCATATAGGGCACTTGATTGTGTTGCACTGAGTAGAAGGAGAACGGTCTACTCTACGTTTTGGAAGTATGACTTGTGTTTGATCATGGCAGTGTCAGAGGACCATATACGACATATCATGCTGTATGAATTTCACCATGGACATCCAGCGGCACGAAACATCAATGCCGTATATGGTCACGCTACTATGGATGTGCGAAAGTGACAGAAGTTATACCAGCCTCATCGATTAGCCACGAGACCTGTGCAGCTGGACAGCGATGCCCTGTGACCAGCGGTGGATGAAAATCCAATACAAACTGTTGAAGAATTGGCCAGGGAACTCCATGTCACCCATTCGACCGTTCATCGTTATCTGCAGGACCTTCGGTACGTGTCGAAACTCGGGAAATGGGTACTCCATGCGTTAACGTCTCAAGAGAAGCAGCAGTGAGTTGACATCTGCAGTTCCCCTGCTCACCCGTCACAGACGTGAGCCATTTCTGGACAGAATGGTGACAGGGGATAAAAAATGGGTCCTCTATCATAACATTACACGCAAACGGCAGTGGGTATCTAAAGGAAGGGGGCCGTAGGAAATGTGCCAAAACAGGATCTCCCAACCCTGCAAAGTGATGTTGAGTGTTTGCTGGGATATCCGTGGGATAATCCATTTTGAGCGTTTGTCACGTAACCAGACCATCAAAGTAGATGTCTAGTGTCAGTAGCTGGAACGCCTACGGGCTGCATTGTTCGAGGAACGTCCTTCTCTGGTTAATCGCGAGGGTGTGATTATCCATAGCTCCGCGCTCTCCAGATTTCATCCCTATTAAGCTCTTATGGAATACTGTGAAAATCTAAATTATTACCTTTGAAGAACATCCAAGAAACATAACTATATGATGGTCAGCAATTGAACGTAACTGAACGAATATACACATGCATCGAATACTTCATCTCGTACACCTCATATCACGACGAGTAAAAGTTATTTTTCGCGCAATGGAAACACGTAATTAAATATAATGAGACAGTAACAAACGTAAACCATGATAAGCTAGACGGTTAGAACGTTGTAACAACATACTCCTGTGTTACGTCCTGCAGATACGCAATACATCTAGAATACTATTACATCCGCAGAGTCGTAATACGTTACAGAACATGTATTTATAACGTTCCAAAGGTCCATTATTTACATTGATTTTTTCTCAGGTTAGATGCCTCTAATATTTTGGCATCTAAGGGTAGTTGTGTTTACAATATAAAGAAGTAATGCTATATGAGGAGTCCAGAAGCTAAAGGATACAAGCGACATTGACGAATAAAGAAAAATGATCGAAGTAATCTCTTAAATATAACTCGAATTATATGTGACACAAGACTGACATATTTTGTACAAAGAAGTCTTCAACCTTATTGTGTCCATGTACTAAAATATAACAATTTTGTGTGACATATATTTTGAGTTATATATAAGAAATTACCTCTCACTTTTTTATTCCTCAATATCATGTATATGCCTTGACTTCTGGAGGCAACATACAGTATAATCGTTATAGGTTTATTAATCTCTATATAAAAGCGAAAATTATCCTTAGAATGGGTCAGGCCATCTGCTAAGTAACCCGACCTATATTAATCAACGTACATAGAAAATATTCTTCTCCGTGCGTGAGGAAAAGAAGAATATTATGTAATTTTGTCGTGCAGGAAGTTGGAGAGGAAAATTAGAGTTAATGGAAGACAAGCAAAAAAGGAAGAACGTTTTTGCTCTTGTGTTTGCTTACGTCTCCGTCTTTCTATTCTCTCTTCTCTGAGTTACACATTTAAAATTAATGTAACTAGAAATTTTCAGCAACTTCTCTTTGTTTCCTGGAACACACACACTGATCTATATGTACATGTGATATATATTAATGACAATATGAATATTGTTATGTTAGAAATCGCAGTATTTCATTTCGATAGTTAACTTACAGCCAAGCTAAGTCTTTGTTATACAAGTTATTGCTCTCTGATTGTCGTCGCCTTCCTAATTTGGTCATTAAACTATGTGAAAGACTATATTCTTTGGATTGTTGGGATTCCTGTTGACCTTCTCCTGATAACTCTTTTTCCTCTCTTCCAGGTGCTCGCAAGCCTTGGTTACAATGGTGATTACCCTCACTTGTCTTATTCTTCATGGATTAGCACTTCTACCTGCTCTCTTTGTCCTTCTATTCTACTGGTGTCGCTCTCTTCTTAAAAAGAGAACACCTCCCGAATCGTTCACGCTTTAACTAGTAACGACAGCGTCCAAAACTGAACCCCCACTTTCTTGTTTGTAGCCTTCCCCTCACATTTCAGCTGCAACCCCCATTCATTCGTACACTCCACCAAGTTTTCTTGAAATTACTTCTAATGGATCATTATCATTACTTCTAATAGATCCCTTATCATTACTTCTAATGGATCATGTGGTTTATGATTACTTGAGTTAAAATGTGCTATTCCATCCACTTAACCACCCCCAGTTTCGATTTGCCAAACATGATATTAACGTTGACCCTGGGATTCCGATGTTTTGTGTCATTCCCAGTGTTTAACTTTCTCAGTATCATATAGAAAGGCAGTTAACATGGACATCTTAAAGGCAATGTAAAACCAAGATGTACGACAAGAGATGGCAGCACTATCTTCGTATATGTCTAATGTATTTTTATTGTTGCACGAAATTTCAATGTTGCTCCAACAAATTCAAGCCTAGAAAGTTCAAACTTGAAGGGAAGGAAGTTCATAACCAATTCAAGAGTTCTATCTGTTTCGATTTTTTTATTTTCTTTCTTGTTCATTATTAAAATATTTTCATTGTTGTTATGCACGTCTGTCTAGGATGGATTATGTTGTTATGGATTGTCGTTATAGTAAATCTTTCATTGTGGAAAATCGTGTTGAAAGTTTAATGTTTCACTTAGCTGAGACATTGTAAGCCCAATGGTAGAGCCCTCACCTCTGGCGTTTGAGGTCATCAATTCGATCCCTGCTTATTACGTTTGGGCTTTGTTGTGGATGAACATGGTGTACTTGGGTTTTCTCGGAGTTATCCCGTTTCCTCCCACTTACTTTATTCCACCAATCATCCCATCATCATGCATCCGACCTGAGCCAAAGTTGCATGAAGATCTTAAAAATTAAATCGAAATGAAGAATCTTTCTTGGATTTTAATACGTAGCTATTGCTTAACTCTTTTCGTTTCTTTGTTCTTTTGTGAAGTGTTACATTGGACAACATTTTTCGTTTGAGTTGTGTTTTACATGTTTTTGATTTCCTCACAAAAGCTACACACATCAGTTTCAGTTTTTTCGCACAGGATATGCAGGTGCGTAACAATAATTACTCGGGCCCGCCTGCAAAAATGAAATTTGGAACCCCTGAAACATGACGTACTCTGTACTCTCTCCATCTCAATTTAGGAAGTTTAAGAAAATTTTTAGCGGTCAAGTCATAGATTTTCGTTAATACATCTTCTATAAGATTCATATGGAAATTTAAGAGAGCCGTATTTTTTTTTCTGCCAATCCAAAATCATTGTCGGCCGAGATATTCCTTCATAAAGTTTATTACTGATAATTATTGAAAGTCAAAACGTGTTTGCAGTACTACTTTGGACAAATCATAACAACTAATTAACATGACGAAGTCATTCCTTCTAATGACAGATATTTGTGTATAGTTTGTGATGTCTAAAGAGTACTCTGATATGATTTGTACAGGATGCAAAATTTCTGACGATTTAGAAGAAAAAAATCGACAATTCCAATATTTCGGAAATGTTCTATTCTCTTCCTTAATAAAAGTACATACTTGTTTTTTACAGCTTTGAGTAAGCACTTCTAGATACATGGTAGCCAGCGCAATTTCGGAAAGTCTCTGAGAGCGCGTTATGCACAGCTTGGTTGCAAATCTACTTTTCTCACGTAACATTACAACAACAATGGGCGGGAGTGAGTAGCAGATGGTATAAGCATTCGCCCACTCGAAACAACAAAATCAGTGGGACTCCTACCTACACAGGTATCCATGGAAACGATAAATATAATTGGATTCTGACGTAAAGTTTATTATTTATAAAATAAACATACATTTTTCGAACTTTACTTAACAGCAGATAAAGAATAAATGAGCAGTTAGTATGTTACTTTCTTCTAATGAACAATACACTTCACGTTTCTATATTGTCTGAAATTCAGCAAAGCCCGTTGTCCACCACAGTATTACGTGACCCAATAACAGCTATAACTTTATAAATACTTTGAGCAGATATTGCAATTCGTATTTTACAGATGGAGATAGTAGTTCAGTATGAATTGCAAAAAAAAAAATTCAAGTGTTTGCGAAATTTCTTTGCACAGAACTGACGTATTTATTGTTGAGAAGTCAATTATGATTTTCCCCACACATAACTGTAAGCCAATTCAAACTTTGCTGCCTCATTGAGCTGCGAAGGTGATTCTTTGTGAGTTTTATTCTTGAAAATGAACGTTCTTCTACACAAGTAATTGGAAACTATCATGCACAAAGAACACTCTGAGTGTAATTTGAATGTTGGGAAATATAGATTTCAAATTACTTGCAATTATTAGTCTATACAACGCAGGATAAGTATCACATTTCTTATCAAGAATTATCTAGCGCTTGAGATGTTAGATTCATTTAGGAGATCACCATTATCAAAATCTATGTGATACACACTAGTAACTTTTTCACACTGTTTCTTTGGCTCAACAGAATCAATTATTTAAATTGACTAAAGAAGGAAACCAGATTTTCAATTGATCAATAAGCTTCTGCATGTTTTGTCAAATGAGGGATCAAAGAATCCAGTACAGGGATGAATATTTCCGCCCTGAACATTTTTTAGTATTGTTTGGAAGATTTTCTTGTTTTTATCTATACTTCTCTTTTGTCCCCGTTTCTTGACATCACTATAATCTATCTAAATCTTGGCCTTCAATTCATTTCACTAAATTTGTTTCTAACATCCAGTAGAAACGAATTCAGACTCTCCCAAAGCTTCACGGTGATAAGTATGTCCCCTTTTTCCGATTGCAGAATCCTGCTTTCTTCACTCCTTAAAGAATACCGTTCCAAAGTCTTGTCAGAAAGATTTCTTCCGAGTTCTTCATTTTCTTGGTCAATTCTTCTGAATTCACCCCTACGTTCAATTCCTGGTAAGTGTCAGTTGATACAGAATCCAGTGCGATATGTTTTACCTTCATGCAGAGCAAGAAGAGCATCAAAATGTGACGATCATTTCGTGTCAGGCAGATACTTGACCACAACATTATCTTCCTCTAAAGATGACGATGAGCAGAAGCCGAGGCTTTTATTGCCACCAAGTTCGGGCTGTATTGTGGCATTATTTTTAACTTTAGGAGTGATACCAAGTATGCGGGCGTTATAAAAGCGATTTTTTAAAAAGTTTTTTGGGGTTTTAGAGGTAGATGTTTTAGGTACGCTGACTTACTTGGGCGTGGTTGTGGTCAGCAATGTGCTTTAAGGCAAACAACAAATAATTTATATTTATATAACAAATTTATTTACATAATAAAGAAAATATAAAAGTGGGGTTTAGTACAACAAAATTAATTATATTTTAAGATTTAAAATAATTTACATGAAAACTTTTAGAAATAAAATTTTACATTGTTTGATTTATTTAAATAAGCAAAACAAACGACAGGCTGTTTTATTTATTTTATATGACTGTATTAAATTTATAATGTAGCTAGTTTTATACAAAATAATAACTACATTACATAAATTATATGTAGACAATTAAGTTTTAACGTTTTTTTGAAGAAGACCTTCGATAGTTGTACGAAAACATAAAAATAGGACATGTTACAAGACTAGGGGTAAAATATGTTTTATTTACTAGAAAATTTAAGTTTTAAAGTAAACTTCGCTAACCTGATAGATTAGTTGTGAGAATTTTAAGTTTGCGTATAAGTGGCTTTTTAGGTGTCGACCAGCAACTCACTTTTTGTCTCCTGGGGTGTTATTTTTTTATAAAAGTTGTGAACTTAGACTTTATATAGGGGGTCTTGCGCTAACGCCCCGGAAGGCTTGCTTTTACAATTTTGACGTTTCACCATGAACACGTAGCCCTTTTGCAAATATTACGCGATGCCATAGATGAGGAGAGGATGTTTTGAGTGTTGAGTGACAGTTACTACGCATTACTTGACCACAAACTCTCCTTGAGAGTGTTTGATTTGATTTTATTTAGCCCGTCCGATGATATTGTCTTTTTTTGCTTGTTTACACTCATTCTTTTTTGAATTAAAAAAAAACCAGGAATTTCCATTTTTAATTTTTACCACATTTATGACAAGCTTCCTTAACAGCTAACAATTGACCTTGCTAAGTTACTGTTATAATTTTGAATTTTGATGTTGCTAAGCAGGGAATCGACAAATATTTTTTCAACAGGCTTTATACGATCTTTTTTTTTTTTTTGTATTTTAATGTTACTCAAACTAGGAGTCTCGCTCCAATCGTGGGTCAAAACATAAGGTAAAGCAAAATCCTAATATAGGGTGGGTAAGACATAATTTAATTTTGCTACAAACCCTCTCCGCCTTCGCTGTTTGTGGCTTAAGGTGTGAGAAGAATGAAGTGAATTTTGCTATTTTGTGTTTACGGATAGACTTGAGAAAGTGTTGCTTTCTTTTAATAATTTTTAAATGAAATGTACATGAAAGTTAGGGGGGGAGGTATTTACGGTTATTTTTATTTTGAAGTTGTTGCTGTAACTAAGCTAAAAATGCTTACATATACTATAATGTTTTAATACTTAATACATACTTTTGTATTTTTTTTAGTTACAATTTTGTAATTTTAAAAAAAGTTTTTTTTAAAAATAAAATTAGAAGGTAAAATTGCAATTTGATTTATTATTTAGTTTACAGCAAAATAAGATGTAAAGGTTGATTTTACGTTAAGACAGTATTGCTCTAGCAAGGAAAGTTTTATGTTTGTGAGAGTTTTTTTTAAGATTTAATTTTATATTTATTTGACTTTTGTGAATTAGGTTTTGTGTAAAACTAGTTATACATACGAGATAATTTAGTTATTATGCATTTACTTGGTCTTGGGTTGTGAAGTGCGTAAGGGCTTATTTAACTTTTTGAGGGATAATTTATTATGTTTATGGGTTTTAAATTTTGGATGTTGAGTACCTTAATTGTAGGAAAGAGTTGTTGAAAAATATTTGCTAAAAACGGAGTATAGCAAAAAAATGTTTGATTAGACCTAATGCCAAGTAGTACTTTTGGAAAGGATGTTGGGAATGTTGCGATACCTGTGTTTTATTTTAAATTTGACTGTGTTAGGAATTGTTGGTAGCGCACCTTTGCATTAGTTTGCAAAAACGTTTTAGATACTGACTGCTTAAATACAAAATGACTTACGTTAGGTGGATTATTGTACCAATTAACATGGACAGGCATTGTAGCGTTTTTTAATTTAAAATTTGTAATTATTTTTAAAGTAATTATATGAGCTAAGTGTGATACTCAGGGGTTTTTTAGTTGCTGTAAAAGTTGTGCTTGTTTTATTTTTTTTATAAAGTTAATGCAAATATTTGACTACATGTACTTACAATGGCATGGCAATTTGTGTATTTGGAATATTAATTACCTGTAAAAGACAACAGGGATTTATTACCACTTGACTTTACTGTAATTAAATTACGAATATATTTACTTTTTTAACATTTAGTTTGGTAGTTAATATTAATTAACATTACTTATATAACTTGCAAATTAATTTTAAAAGTACTATTACATATATAAAATATAGTTAGTGAAAAATTAAAAAAGGGGGGGGGAGGGCATTTTTATTATTATTTTTTTAAATTTTCTTGCACACCTTTTTTTATTTTGTTTTACTTATTTGCTTTAATTATGACTTGCTTGTGTAAGTGCTGAAAAATATGCAGCGGAGAAAACGTAGAGAACTTATTCAGTTGATGGATCCGTACTTGCAATCCAGTATAACATCAAGACATATTTGAAGCATTATCATAAGACAACGGTAGCTTAATATAGAGAGATTATCATACACCCCACCGAGGCTCGTGTCGAGTTGGGGGACCCTGGCGGTTACCGGTACCCACTGTTTACATGATTTAAGATAGCCTTACGGGTGATGGTCGATTGTATTACAAATCTAATGATTGTATGAAGCCAGGTAACGGAAGGAACGTTTAGTTAGTACATGTTTCCTGAGAAGGCCATTCAGGACGGACTCCTTAATCCTCGGGTCCACCTGGTTTGCAAACCTTGCAGGCTCTAATGTTACGCCACTGAGCATATGCAAACTCTAAACAAATGTAATAACGTCAGTTTTCAAGATATCACGCTGGAAATTTACCATACTATTCTAGATAAAACGATGAATAAAACTGTGCATTCTACCGAAAAAGGGCACATAAGTCTACGTGTCCCTTTTACGTCGACCGGTTCAATTCATGCAAGCTGATGCGATATCACAAATATGGCCTTCTGAACGATTTACAAAATTAAATTAACTTCCGAAATTTTGGAATGAAAACGTTGCTATTGAAACTAGAAAGACAGAGACAAAGTGAACGGGAAAAAGACAGAGACAGGGAGAAAGAGAGAGCGAGAGAGGGAGAGAGAGAGAAGAACGAGCTATGTGATTCAATTACTTGCGTCTGTTTGTTCGTTTGCCGTCAAACGAGAGGGAAAGAAAATGATTCATTCGTCCAGCATTATATTTGAGGAGATCACTCCATATCCAATTGCTTATAAGAGCGCCCTATTGAAAGGAAAGAGGATACGCATGTAGAAGGCTTCAGAAGATACAAGAAGCGAGGAAGGATTCCTAAGATATATACTTTCAAGACAGCACCATTGAATGTTTCGGTTTCCATGGAAAAAAAGAATACGAAGAAAGATGGGAAGATCCTGCCCTCCTGCACACAGTCATCCTCTTCACAGCCATCAGCTTCTCTTTTTGACTTCGGTCTTCCCTTTTCATCCGGAAGCAAATTTGATTTCTATCTTCCCCCTTCCTCTCAGCATCCCACAGGAATCAAGAGACTAAATTTGTTTTCACGTTTCCGCTATGTTCACAAGCAAATCAAATTTTGCTTCTGCTGGTGGCCAAGTGAGAGAGATGTACCTAAGAAAATTGAAACAATGAAACATATATAGAGACGGAGATCAACAGAGGGAAGCAGTGTAAGTTATACTTTTTATACTAATGTGTAATGAATCATTCTTTATAAAATAAATTTATTTACGGTTTTTGTTTTCGATTGTAAGAAATGAGACAGTCTTTTCTTTCTACTGAAATCAAGATATACTTTTGACTCAGGGTTGCAATACTAAGATATATAGATTACGAGAACAAGACAGGGTGATTAGTTTCTTTCTAATTTCTTCCTTTTCTTTTTTCCTTTATTTGGTAAAAGTACACTTCTTATACACTCTGGATTAACATTTTACTTTCCTCAGTAGAGCCAAATATTGACCACCTCTGAGCATTTCAAATGTGTACAGATAGAACAAACGTTTTCCACATATGCGCGATTCTGGTAGTATGTTTAGTTTGTCTGGTTGAGGGGTTCAAACCCGGATTGTCTCGATGTTAGCCTATTTCCTTCACCAAATTCGCCACCTAAAACATTCGGTTACTTGTTTCGCTCGATGCTGAAGCAGCTTGATGGTAAAATAAGTAAGATTGATATTAACTAGATATATCACGAATGAAAGATGTACAAAAGGTGTATTAAAAAAAAAAGTGTTCATTATAAAACAAAGTGCACAAGAAAACGGTGTGTGCAAAAAATGACCTTAAGAAAGAGATTATAAAGTTCCAACTTTCTATGCAGAATATTTAGAAATTTCAAAACATGTATACTAAAAAAACTTTTTACAGTGTTTATTTCCTATTTTCCATCCATCCTTCGCTTTGGTCTTACCTTTCCTTTTATCTTTTAACCCAATTTGGACTTTATCAAGCTGACTACAAATTTTTGTAATCGGAGAGATCCACCAAAGAAAACGAATCACCATTCAATAGCAAAATGTAGTAGGTCTTTTCCCTCTCTTTCGCTTTTTTTTTTGTTTTCAAAAAAATCACTTTCAGTTCTTTCAGCTTCATTTCTCTTTCTCTCGCGTCCTTGAGAATCATTGTTCTTTTCTATTAAGTGAATTTGATGGAGATCAAACGGTAAACACAGAAGCTCTTGAGAGAAACACAATCCAAACATTCACTCGCTTTTACGGGAAACGGACAGAGGAAACACATGAAAGTCAATGGACTTTTTTTTCATTGAGAAGTGGAACAAGGCTAGCAGAGAGGATGATGACTTTAAAATGAATAGAACATAGGATTGATGAAATAATTTTTTAATTCAAATTATATTTTTGGGTTGTGATCGCATGTAAGGAATGTTGGAATTGAATTGTAATTTAATTTGTTAGGCCTTTAGGTAACTTTGGTTCAGGCCGGATGGATGATGATGGGATGAATTGGTGGAATGAAGAAAGTGGGACTACCCCGTGAAAACCCACGCACATGGTGTTTGTCTACCACAAAACCATCATAGCAGGAGCAGGGATCGAACCGACGACTCCTAGCATCAGAGGTGTTCCTTGTACGTACCATTTAGCCACCGCGGCCCATAAGAAACCTTCTAAATGAGCTGCCTGGGCTGTTTCAGTTCCTTGTTGCAAGTAATATTTTGGACCCATACTGACTCCCATAGTCTGTATAGATCAGAGCTGAAACGGGTCACTGGGTGAGTCGGGCCAATCGGGTCAAATTTCGGACCGGGTCACCGAATCGACGGGTTACCGAGTCAGCGAAAGTGACCCGGTTTCAGCTCTAATAAATATACTATCAACGGGTATTAACACTTATTCGAACAAATAAATAAGTATATTAGAATGAACGACAGCAGGACTCGAACTAGAATGCCACCCAAGAGGCACGAGATCTGGGAAATATGGAAAAAGACATCACATATTTTCGAAATGACTAGCGCTCTGCTGGAGATACTTAATGTTTATAGACAAATGAATATCGAATTACCTTAATTAGTCAAGTAACTTACTTTCAAAACTTACCGTATTTACCGAACGGAAGAAGTTACAGACATAATAAACATGGGTATCAGAATTACCACGGAGGAAATAAAATCAACGATTTGAATTTTATTTAAGGCTTTTAGGCAACTTTGGCTCAGGCCGATCAACTATTCCAATTATTTTTAGCATAACCACTTCAGCTTATGCCAATCCTAATGTAAACAAACTACCTTAGTATAGTAAAATAGTGGTTGAACAAGGGAAAAGGTTTGGAAATCTAATTTCTTTTGCAATAAGTTGTTTAGATGTCCTTCTGATACCTTACTGAAGTCCTAAAAATCCCACTTGGGGAACATTGATAAATGGTAAAAGAATGTCCGCCATCTTGAATTAAAAATAAATGTCTTCCATTCGAATTGGACTTATAAATACTTTTGTCAGATGTTCTGAGCACTCACTGAAATCCCCATAGAATTTAACTTGGGGAACATCGCTAAATGGTAAAAAATGTCCGCCTTCTTGAATTTTCAAAAATCCTTCTCCTGCTCAAATGGCTCGGCCATCATACTAACTTATGTACAAAAACATAGATTTAAAATATACATATATATATATATATATATATATATATATATATA
>JAGDQP010006922.1:0-14156 GCA_022664845.1 Lepisma saccharinum | reverse complement strand
ATATATATATATATATATATATATATATATATATATATAAAGCCATGAAATATTATATTGGTTGGTACCTTTTCTGAGTATTTGAAAAATAGTAAATAGGCTGTGGCTACGAGCACGTCCGACATTCGCTGTTGACAGCGCTAATGTATCCGTCAAACTTAGGTAAGAGGTATAGGAAGTGACGTTATAAATTGATTTCTTTTGACGCTTCTCGCCTGTTCCGGCTTATGGTACATTGACAATAACTTTAAGCCGTGACAGTGATTATGACAGACATCTTACTTCAGTAATAATTTCAGTTTTCAGAGTAGTGTTCGATTTGTAGCTCTCTATTTTACAGCTCTTTTGTACTATGCCTACATGCACTTCACAACATTTAATATTTTGCGCCAATATCAAAGATGCTTATAGGTGATAAATAAATTTAAGTAAACAAACATATTTTGTTCGGATTTAACTGCTTTCGTCATTTTCACGTACGATATCTGTAATAACATGCGATTGTGATCCACAAGTCAGTTTAGCTAAGGATAGGTGAGGCTTTGTGATTCTGCTAGGATATGTGAGACAATGAGAAAACATTTAGACATCGAGATTTCTTTATCCCTTATACCTGTACGAGCAGTAAATAATGTATGGCTAATGTAATATAAGGATAAATTATATAACGTGCAATCAAGGGATCCAACTTTCGATTCTTGGTAGGGACACAAATGATTTCGAGCCCACCTTAAACTGTAGATCTCTTTAGGACCGTTATCATCCGATAGAAGGCAATGGCAAACCACCATCGGTTCACTTTGTCCAAGAACCTTCGGCTCATAGAACTGACTTCGGGAGGAACACCTATCATCATAATCATGTTTCCTTGGGCTTCTTGCCTTCCTACACTTTTGTCATTGATTTTCCATGCCTTTTGGCTGTTTTCTAAGGTTCTTCCCGTGACAAACCTAAGTATGTAATTATAGGTTAGAATACTGGGCCGCTTATTCATATACTCCAATTCAATAACGTGGAAAAAATATATTCCCCAGTCTCTGTGTATTCGAACTAATTAACAAACAATGTTATATGTACATCATTCTGAAGAGCATAGTAAATTATACGTTTATGTACTAAAACTACTGCGTAAAAAATGGACCAACAGATTCCAATTTAATCTACACGAAGTTTTAAGCGACTTCTTTATATTCTCGCCAAGCGTTTGTAGGAACCATAACGTGAACCATTAAACCATAATTCTCAATTAAAGCGGATAAACACTATTTACAATGAAAACGACAAAATAAGAAACTACAGGTCTGACTGTGTTAAACTTACAGGGTATAGGGCTACGTTAACAGTCCAAAACATACATTCACCAACCGGCCATACCTCAATTGGTAGAGCGGTCCTGGTATCGATTCCGACTGTGCCCATTTACCAAGATTTCGCTTAGTCACTTAAGGCTAATGAGGACGATACCTCCAAAAGCACGCCCTGAGCGACTCCCTTCCTACTTCGTCTTCCCATTCCTTTCCCGGACTGAGCCAAACTTTCCCAAAGGCTATAAATAAAATTTAAATCTTTCATCCATGAACGAGTTGTAAACGGTGTGGACTTAAGATATGCACTCCGGTCACTAGGTCCGCAATGGCGCAGTTGTAAAACGCTCAGCTCTGGCGCGTGCGATCGCCGGTTCAATCCCAGCTCATACCATGTGGACTTTGTGGTGGACCAACACCGTGTATGGGGGTTCCTGGAGTTCTCCCGTTTCCTCTCACTTTCTTCATTCCATCATTTTCCCCATCAACATTCATTCGATCTGAGCCAAAGCTGACTAAAGACCTTAGAATAATGTTCAATTCAGTGCACGCCGGTTCGGGCCACTACTTTGCCATCGAAGTCAAGAAGGTTAGATAAAGTTAGATAATTTTACTATATAAGATTATACCAGCTCTGCTTAAGCATTTAACTCGAGAGACTAGACTAGGTTACACTACACTAAAATTTATTTAGTTCTCGTGTACATGTGAAGACCAGCAATATTTCACAAGAGGCACTCTACAAGAAAATTTTACAAGAAAAGTACCCTTGTACACAATAAAGTGATGATTTCTAGGTTTATAATAATTTTATAATATTTCTCATATAAAAAGACCTGCAACTTAACTTTACTCTTATCTATAGCAGCTTTGGTACACGGATTGGATTCGTCTTGTAAAGTTTGGCCCTTTCTTTAATGGTTAAGGTCCTTTTTATTAGCACTATTTACTAGCAAACTACCTTTGTATACTATGCGGTACTGGATGATGATAGGAAACTTCGCGGGTTTGATAGACGTTACATAAGTACAAGGCCTTAAATAAACATATTTTCTTATCTTAACTAACGTAAGCTAACACACGTTACTAAACACAGCTGCAATTAGCGACGAAGGTCACACAAACATAAGTGTGTAATGAAACCTAACGTTAGCTGATCAAAACGTAACGCTCAAGCATCACGAAAAGTTGGTTTATCTGTATATAATTTTGTCTGCTTCCAGCACAGCAATTGATCTCGTAAAAATGTTGAGCTGTGACAGATGACAGCAGTGTCACTAATCCGATTCAAATTGTCACACCATTTTCTATAAGCGTGTACATAAGCACTGTCAGCTGCAACGTCAGACGTGCTCGTAGTCACAGCATTAAATATATTAAATGAAAATATTCGCGGCAAGTATAATTGTTTTATTCATTATCCACAGTATATTGCGATCCGCGATTATGGTATATTACAAGTTATTAAGAGCAAACTGCAATTCATGGTGATGCATCATTCGAACAACGGATAGATTTTTTAAAGCCAAGAGGATTTACTTTTTTTCTTTTTACAAATGTAGCAATGTTTATCAGTCCAATTTTAGGGAATTTTGGTGACTGGTCAAAGTGACATGAAAACTACGTATTGCAAAAGGAATTAGCTTTCCATTTTTTTTAAATTTCCGACTCGAAAATTGCACAATTATTTTCATCGTAAGAAGTTACTTATAACTCATTGAACATACGTTAATAAGTAAATGTACTAGTAAAATAAAGAAAGGTTCTACCTTAAGTACATACTGTACGTGCATTAAAATGTAAAAGTGTGCTTATACAAGTGCCTTGAGAACAAAACAAAGCAACCATACTGTTAATTATTTAACAACTTCAATAAAAAGCTTAAAAACTCGTTAAGTTTAGGCTACGAACTTCCTGAATACAGGTTATATAATGCATGTATCTAAAATTTAACACAAGTGCCATCTATTGTCCACTAATCAGTACCAATATAGCAGGTTTATTGGGAAGACTACAGTATTAAAAAACTTACTTTAAATGCAACATTTTGAAGGAAAATGTATATTCAATCATTTTTATACACTGTTCAACGAAAGCCGCCTGTATTATTTCCCCTCAAGAACTCTAGATCAGATGCTGTTATCATCCATATAGCCCATGAAAACTACTTGATTTCATCTCTCCATCATCCATCTTGTATTTTCCGTCTTCCACGCGGTCGTTCCTTTCTCTGGGACTTCCGTCTATTCTTCTAGCTCTGTGACCTGTACACGTCCACAGAGGCATAACTGATGAGCTCGCAGTGCGGGGAGGGGGAGCGCCGAGTTTGGAGGCCCGCCACAAACAAAATATCATAAACTATAAGTTGGAAAATAGTGAACTGAATTTGGAATATTCATTCCTAGATTTATTGGAGAAAGACATTTTATTAAGGAACAATAATTTTGTTGCCGACTGTACAGATTGTTGTTTTTTTTTACGCTGAAGAAACAAGCAGAAAGAATACGTAACCTTTTAAATTCATTTCGTATAATTTATAACTTGCATAGTTGCCTCCTATTAAGTAAACATGTAAGTCAACCCTCAACACGCCAGACGGTCTCGAAACCATAACTTACAGCTCTTGCGATTTTACAATGAAAATAAAAATAAAATAATGTAAAAATAGTCATCCTGATTAGCTGTAGTAAAAATAAACAATATATATAATTTAATACAATCTTACGTACAATGCTCTATCAATTTTGTACAGGTGTGCTGGTTCCAAAATATGCCTGTCAATATTGGGAAGTTGCAGTTTGAGTATTAAAAAAAAAATATTAAAAATGGATTTTTTAAAAAATATCACGCTTTTTGCAGATGGACTAAAAAGTAAAAAAAAATAATTAATTGAATTAATCTTATGAATCGGAAAATAAAAGCGTGGATGTTCTTAGATATTATGATTTTATGATAAGGTAATTAAGAGCACCCACGCTTTTATTTTCCGATTCATAAGTTTAATTCATTTTATCATTTTTTACTTTCAGTCTATTTAAAAAAGAGCGTTTTTTATAAAATCGTTTCTAATTAATTTTGTATGTATAATAGATTAATTTTAAAGTCCCTGCGAGATAGGTAACCCAAAATTCACAAAATGGATGCGGCGTTGCGTGCATTTAAGGATAATATCCAATTATTTAATTACAGTTAACTGGATTAATCTGTCGTATATCTAATGGTTGAATATTGTATTGTCATGGGAAGCAAGCAAGTTTACAAAATTTCAAAGGAATCGGATGATGGGAAGTGGGTTTAAAATCAATAACAAGATTTATACCAGAGATGATTAAGGAGTAAGTTAGTATAAAGCGTGTAATAATAAAAAATAACCACGGAGGAAAGACCGTAGGTTTGCTAGTCAGCATTGTTTTCATGATAAAACGGCAGAAACGTAGCGGCGCCGTGCTATACCAAGTACCAACACTTTTGATGATCAGTTTAGCTTCAAGTGTTTGTGGTGATGTGGCTGTGCTTTTTTTCATGATTCGATTTTTGAAGGTGACGACTTAACATCAATGAACAATGACAATGAGTTTAGCGATGTGTATATAGGAAACGTTGGTAATTTTATTTTGTAGTGTTTGTGCTTTTGTGGTGCGGTATTTAATTCAATTTTTTTTATTAGTGCGCACATAATCAGTTCAGACAATTTTTAGTTTTATTATTTCCCTCGAAGGGTCTTCGGTTTTATTGAACTCAGAATTTTGTATTTATAGAACATGAAACCATTTAAGCCAAAGTATGAACATTTGAGTGCTGCTCAAAAAAGAAAAAAAAAGGAAGAGAAGTCGGAAAGTCAATTTCAAAGTTGGTCAAAATTTATTCATTTTTTTTTTCAGAAATGTGAATACCACCCCAACCGATACTGATTTCTTCTTCTCGTACTGCTGCTACTATGTTTAGTACTATCACTACTTATACTGGCTCTACCAGTACCGAAGTTTCTCCCACCGCTAATAATGATCTAAGTTTGAAATTATCAAAAATTGCAATAGAATTTTCTCTTGATCGTGCTGACTATCCGGATATTTTTGATTAATGAAACCAAGGAATTCATTGTTCACCATGGACCATGTAGGCCACAAGGACCGTTTCCTAAGGACCCGAAACAGAACAATAGGTCGTTCTCCAAACATTACTATGAAGAAACAACGAAGAGTGGCTTCAAAATTACAAGACAAAATTGGCTTTTCTATTCTGTAAAAGGAGATTTTGCATCTGTGATCGTAGTTCGCTACGTTCTCAGCTGGCTTGGATACAAGGAATTCGTGACTGGCAAGGGTGATCAATGAAAATAGTAAAACCTGAGAGTTGTAATTCTCACTTAAATGCATGCGTAGTATTCAATAGTGGAAAGAAAAGAAGCAATAGATGGACATGTGGAATCTGAAGTAAAGAAGGAAGTGAACAAGTAGAAACAAGTCCTTGATCACATTGTTAACTATACTCTTACATTGGCAGCATCCAATCTATCATTTCGACGTCACAGGGAAGAAGTAGGGAAAGAACGTAATGGGAATGTTTTATGGGTCATAAAATTATTGACTAAGTATGACGCTGTTGTGGAGCGTCTTATTAGCGGGTCAAAGTTATCTGAGAAGTATCTTAGTCCAAAAATTAAAAATGAATTAATTTAACTCCTGTCAAAGAAAGTAGAGGACAACGATATATTAAATGAGATCAAATCTGCGCAGTTTTTCTCTGAAATTATGGGCACTTCTCAAGATATTACTTAAAATGACAAATTAAGTCAAATATATCAGTATTTTACTATTGAGAGGGATCCATCTGGAAAGCCCTTTGAAATCAAAATTATTGAAAGTTTCTTAGGATTAAAAAATATTACAGATCATACTGCTACTGGGTTAGAAACAGAAATTTTGAAAATGTTGGAGGAAAATGGCCTTTTATTGTCAAAATGTTGTGGCCAGGGATATGATGGGGCGGAAAATATGTCAGGTATTTATAAGGGCGTAAAAACAAGAATTGAACGAAAGCGAAAGAGTACTATGTATGTTCACTGCGCTGCACATAATTTGAATTTAGTCCTGAATGACGCTGTATCATCCGTGCAAGAAAACAAACAAAAAAATAATTATGACATAATTGAGAGACGCTATAGGCTTATGTGTTTTTCAATCACTGCACTAAAAGATGAGAATTGCTTTCAACGTCTTCATATTCATTGAAAACAATCTTTGTTCTACGCGTTGGTATTCAAGATTTCATACACTGAGAGCTTTATGTTACCCATACTCAGATATTATTAAAGCTTTAACAAAAATTACGCCACAATCAAAACATACTAACGAGGTAGCTGAGGCGAATGATCTAAAGAAGCAGTTAGAAAAGTTTGACTTTGTTTTCTAAATTGTTCTTGATACTAAAATTCATGAAATTATTAACTTGATTTCAAAGTTCCTTCAGACCAATGACGTTGATCTCTCCCAGGAGTCAGCTCTTCTTCAGAATGCTACTGATACACTACCTAATTACAGAAATAATTTCCAAGATACAATATAGTCTGCCACTGAACTTACAAAACAATGGGGTTCCGGCATAACATTTGAAAGCATGAGGGTTCGAAGAATGAAGAAACATTTCGATGAGTTAGTTCAGGACGAGCTCTTAACAAACCCGAAAAGACATTATCAAATAGCTGTATTTAATTCCACACTAGACATCATTATAAATCAAATCCAAATGAGGTTTGAAGCAACGAAAGAACTGTGTGAACTGTTGATTATACTTACCTCTCAGTTTCTATCTCTTGCATCAGATGAAGAGTCACATAGGAAAGCAGTTCGTTTGTTTTTATGTACGAAGAGAACCAGACAGAGGATTTTGCGTATCAAATTCAAAGCTTCATATTGGTGTTACACAATGAGATAAAGCTGAAAACAACAATTCGAGAATTAGCAGATCTTCTACTAATGGATAACTATACTTTGGCTTCTAGCCTTCCAGACGTGTGCGGAGCTATGTTATTTCTGACCTTGCCAGTGACTGTTTCAGCTGCGGAGTGATCTTTTTCAAAATTAAAATTAATAAAGACCTATTTACATGTCTCAAGATCGGTTGACTGGTCTCAAGTATTTTAAGTGTTGAATTTGAGAGAGCAAGAGCAGTTGACGTAACTGATAGAGTGGAAACATTTGTAACAAACAAGCTAGAAGATCACACCGCTTTATAATGAACCATTGTTTCTTACAGAGTTATAATATAATGGGGTGTGAGTGGACATGAGGAGGCCCCAAAATTAATCATGAGGAGGGGCAGACATTTTCCCGTTACGCTACTGCATTTCCACTGTATCTTCGCAATGTTGATCACCTTCGTTTGAGATCAGATCCACTCCTGTCCCACCTAGTTATTTCGATCATGCATCTCCTTGTTACTATTTCTATACTTCTTAATCTTTGAGCCACTGTCCACATTTCACAGGACAACATAACACATGAAACACAATGATTATACACTTTACGCTTAAAACATTTTGGACAAGCTGCTTTCTTAAATAAAGTTCAGTCTTTCCAACGAGCGCTATGGTCTTTTATATCTTTCCTTTATTTGACCAGTCATGTTGGCATTCGCGATTGTTAGCTGCCCTAAGTAACCATACTCATCAACGTCGCCAATCTCTCCGTGATTTTTTCAATTTTTCTTTACAATATGTTGATTGTAATTTACATTTCGGTTTACTTAAATTGATTTTCAAACTCTCATTACGGTACTAAGTTCTCCTATTCTCGCTTGTAGTTCTTCTACACTGGAAGCCAAGAGAAGTATGCAATCAGCGATTAGAAGGTGATCAAGGTATTCGCCATTAACGTTTTTCTTTCAACTTCATCCGTTTAAATTTTGGAATATTTCCTCCGAAACGGGAGAAAAATAGTTTTTCAGAGTGTGAATCTGATTGTCTTCCTCCTGTTTCAACAATGACTTTTTCATTTTCTTGATGTAGTCTAATGACAGATGTGGGGCATCTATACTCTATAGGAACCTTGCAAAACATGATTTACATTCTCAAATCGTAGTTTTACATCTTTTAACTGAAAAGTATGGCAGATCCCTTGGTTCGCATTTGATGTATTGTGCATTCATCTTGTCCCATTTTCCCTGAGAATTGTCGTCACAATAAAACATTATCCTTTCAGATACCACTATATTTCAAGCAACTTAAGGCTTAATCACAGTAGGTTTTCCCGCCTTTTCGGTTTTACGTCAATTATTCAGAATTCCGTGCATGTAAACAAAATTTAAGTTTCACAGACCAAAGTTCGTTTCGTACTTCAATAATTGATACAATTAGTTTCAAAGAAATGCTGCAAGTAACCTCAGAATTGTGTGCAGAAATTTTTGGGACATAATAAGGGTACACAGAGGGACTCCTGGGGATCCGCCCCCCCCCCTCAAATTAATTTTTTTCTGAAATTAGTATCATTTCTGGCAAAGATAATACTTATTTTCGTAAATTTCACACCCAAACAGACCTCGGCGTCTCTCCCCAGAAACTAACTTCTGGGCATGTGGCTGCTAAAACCATAAATGAATTTAATTCAAAGAAACAAAATCCAAATCCAAAACGTATATATATTTTAAACATTCATTACAAATTTTATTCAAAAATAGTCTTGGAAGTAAGAACATTTATTGCTACTTGAACTGCAAACTTGCTAAAATATTCAGAATTAATACATATCCGAATAATTTTGCAAGCGTGTGTAGATGCCACTATTTTAGAATATTAAAAGAACGTTATTTTGAAACCTCGAGCAACGGAATTACGTGATTGGTCATACAGAACAAATGATAAGAAGTCGGTCTTCTATTGGACGTTTCTTACTACATGCAGCACCTTCCCTCTGTAGGTGACGAGGAAACACATTGACAGAAGCAAATATCAAACGTTTATAGGTCAAAATATCTCTCTTTTTTCCTTCCTATTTCGTTAACTGCTCGTTTGACCTCGAACTTTTATACGTCTTTAGTGCCAGTTGGAAGAACGTTAAACTCAGGACACTTAATTTGCAGTTACAGATAACATTTAACATGATGATGACGTGAAAATAAAAACGACCTTCTTTTTTATGACACATAAATACACTTGAGCGCCATCTTTTGAAAGTAGTTCCACCAGAAAGTAGTACGAGAAGAATGTTCGTACATTCTGCTACTGGTACACGGGACAATGCTTGTAAAGACCATTAGGAAACGTGCAGTGAAATTCTAATAACACAAACGAAACACTTAAAAAGAAAATAGTCTCTGAAAAAAACCAAACATCAAGTCCGAAAATTAGTTTTACTCTCTAAGCCAATGGTAAAAGCAACCAGTCTTTAGTCAATTACAAAAGATTTGTCCTCGAATGTTTTCTTTTATGGCTGTCATAAATGAAATTCCGTTTTTGTCTTCTATCTTAATATTTAACAGGTTAAAAACTAGTACAACTTGTCTAGAGATGTCGTGTCGAGCGCTAGAAAAGTAATAAGAGAAATATTACATTTTCTTTCCTTTGTGTTTTCCACAAGTAATACCATAAACTAACGAAATATTTGCTGCCTTCGTTTCTGAAGCAACTGTCATCATAGTAATGAAATAATACGCTGTAGCTTGCATTTATATCCATCTGCTTCTGCCATTTTACATCTCTATTTAGTTTTAAATAATTTTTATTCCAATTTTTTACTATCAAATATTTTATTACGCTTTCACATTGTAAAGTCATTCAGTAATTACCACCCATTGTCAATTATCGATCCGTAATAATGTTCCGTGGTAAACTTTATAATAACAGGGCTTCTAGTAATGGTTACGATGTAAAATCGTTACATTCCCTTACTTATAATAAATAAAACCAAGATTTCAGTTGTCGTCTTATTCGATAGGTCCTGGGATCGATTTCAGTGACCCGACATCCCCACTGAGGTTTTCCTAGGGTTTCACCTAACTTACCTTCAATGCACTTAGTTTTTCCTCAGTTGCTTGGAAAATGCTGTGATAGTACCTTCAACGACTTCCCTCATCCTCTCCCTAACCATGTCGTAAAATCTCTTAGACCAATCCAAATTTTGTACTTCGCCATTCCCATTACGCTTTATCTCAAATAGATGGCGTTATCCTTTTCTGGGTACTAGTTGTAATCATCAAATAAGAAAATGAATATGAAGCTTCATCGCTACGACCTACTGTAAAGCTCGTAGGCCATCAATAGTTTTTGAAAAGTATATCATTAAAAGAATCTCTACCGAAGAGACGACGTAACTGTCTTCAAAATGTGGACAGCTTTTTCTAACGTGGAATGTGGAGGGTGTTCTAGAGGCTATCAGCACGACATAGTGGAGATCTCTCGCAGCTTCTGCTTTCCACAGAGGCCGCGATCTAAAAAAAAGTATCCACTGTTATAATGTATCCTACTGCACTCTTGATCTCTTCCACAAATATCACTGTTGGGATTTTATCATTAGATTAGCTTTTAGACATGAACAGCAGGTTCTTCGGGCAGAACATTGATTGATAGGATCTTTAAATTGTATGATTTATTTATTTATTTGGAAAACAACAGACTAATGCCTAATTAAAGTCTTCCATTGAAATAATTGCATAATCCATTGCATAATGAAATAATTCAAGTTGTACACATAAAAAAAAACTTTACAAACCCAATCACATGGAACAAAACAGTCATCATAATAGTTTCCGCAAGATAGAGAAAATAAAATATGTACAAACCCAATCACACAGACAAAGACATTAACATAATTTTCCCAAGATAAAATTAACATAATAATAATAATAATTTCTCCGTTGCATAATGCAGAACAAAACATTAATATAGTTACCACGAAATAAAGTTTCAGTTAGTATATTGACATATATTGAATCAGTCTAGAGCGTATGCCTGTTTTTGTCCTTTGGTGATATCTATTTCGTTATCTGTTTCCATATACTTATTATAAGCAGTACAAGTTCGCCATATGGGAGACTTTAACATAGAATTTGTTCTGGCCTTGTGACAGAAGAAAAGCTCATTGTTTCGCATACGAGTTCTAAGTGAGGGAACTTTTATGCAAAAAGCTGCGGTTAAGTCTGTACAATCAACTTCATTATTAAATATTTTAGAAAGAAATACAATATCATTAATAATTCTTCTTTTCTCCAAGGTCAGAAGATCAAAGTTGACTGCCAGTAGCGACGATGAGTCAAATTTTGGATAAAAACCTGTTTGTTTGTACGCTAAGAATCTAAAAAATTTTGATTGAATTACCTCATTAGTCCTAGAATATTTACTGCATTGTGGATTCCATATTACAGATACGTATTCCAATATAGATCTGACATAATTAAAATACAGTAATTTAAGAACCTGCGGATTATTAAAATCCTTTCCTAATCTGACAATTAATCCTAAGTTTCTGTAGGCTTCATTTCTCATGGTCACAATATGCGTATTAAATGTTAGATGAGAATCAAAGATTACACCCAGATCTTTTACTGAATTGGCACTGTTTATATGAACACCGTTAATTGCGTATGTGTAATTATACTTATTTTTAAGCTTTGTGAAAGAGACAGTCTTGCATTTATTAACATTTATAACAAGATTGTTTTTTTCACACCACTTAGCAACATTGATTAAGTCACACTGAAGTTTATCACAGTCTTCAATGGAGGATATTTCCAAATATAATTTTAGGTCATCAGCAAATAGCAGTTGTTTAGAGTTCATAATACAATGTGGTAAGTCATTAATGAATATAAGAAATAGAAGAGGTCCTAAATGTGAACCTTGGGGAACACCTGATCGAACTTCATATTGTTTTGAAATAAACTCTTTGTAAATAACAGATTGTTTACGATTTTTTAAGTATGGGGCAATGAAAGTTAGCGAGAGTTCAGTAAAATTAAAGTAACTGAGCTTACTTAACATGATATCATGATCTACGGTATCAAATGCTTTGGCCAGGTCAGTGCAGATAACATCAATTTGTGCACCTTTGTCTAAACCTGATGCTATGTAGTCAGTAATTACAGCCAGATTTGATTCTTTTAGTCAGAAAACCATGCTGAAATGGCGATATTGCACTTCGCACATGATTAATTATCCTATTGTAAATGAGACTTTCAAACACTTTAGCAAAGGATGATAGTATTGAGATAGGTCTATAGTTGCTTACTTCATTTTTAGAATTAGATTTTGGAATTGGGCACACAACAGCTTCCTTCCATTTATCCGGAAATGTTGCAGTTTTAATTGATAAGTTAAAAATAAATTGCAGCGGAAGTTTAAGAATTTCTCCGCAGCCTTTCACGAGATAAGGAGGTACGTGATCTGGTCCGAGAGATATTTTTGGTTTCAATTTCTTTATGGCATCTTCTATTTCTCTTAAAGTTACATTCAACAGATCAAATGAATCTATTGAATCACATTTGTTGACTACATCCTTTATTTTATATTTTGCAAACGTTTTATGATGTACTGATTGAAAGTGGTTTGCAAAACAATTGGCAATCTCATCATTATGGTAGATTATTTGTCCATTGTATGTCATATTTGAAGGTGGAAGATGTCGTGTTTTTTTCTTGATAAATTCCCAAAACTTTCATGGGTCATTTAGAATGCTATTTTCAGTATTAGTTAAGAAATCCTGGTAAGCTAAAGATATATCCTTTTTTACTTGTTTTCTTAATTTGACAAATTCTCTATAATGATAATGAGGGTTACCAATTGTTCTTTTCCATTTCTTATAATGATAAAATTTACGTTCAATATTTGTAATTATTTCTTTGGTAAACCAGCATGGATAAGAGTTAGTGACCGTTTTCTTTACCGGAACACATTTATCAAGAGTATCATAAAGTATTGCATAGAACCTAGTAAGAGCTTCATTAACATTACCAAAATTTTCTAAGCATCCCCAGTCAACTCCAGCTAGTTCCCTATAAAGCAATTCAAAATTGGCTCGCCTGAAATTATAGCTTCTAATATTGTTTTTTAATATTGATTTTGAAGGCTTGGTATAAGATATTGTAATTAACAGCGCAGGATGATGAGGATCTTCTTTCACAATTGGGGAAGTTTCATGTTCAACTTTGACACTTTTAATGTTAGTTAGAACTAAATCTAAAGTACGGCCGTTCTTGTTCGTTATATTGTTGTATGATTCTAACTCAAAATATGACAAAATTGATCAATTCTTGACATTTAACTGAGGTATTTCTAATGTTTAAGTTTGAATTCTCTATTCCTGGTATGTTAAAGTCTCCCAGAAGGCAAACTGTACTACCAGGTGGACAGTTGCTCTCAATATACATGAAAAATTGTTCGTAGCGCTCAAGTGGTGAATTAGGTTCAAAATAAACAACACACATATACATAGATAGTAAACTACTTAGAAACTTAACGAGAACGCAGTCAAGATCATATTCTATGCTTTCCATTTGAAAAACATTGTATTTTCTTTGAACTGCTAGAATATTTTGAGTGAGCATGAAATGATTAGATAGTACCATCATAGAATCAGAGAACTCAACTATAAAACAAGGTAAGGGTCAAGGGGACCGCTTTGAGAACGGTTCAGGTGAGTAATAACCGTTCACTTATTCCACGGGAGGAGCGCAACCTTTTAAGGTAGATTTCGAAGAAAAATCTACCTATTGAGATCGGTACCATGTCATATCGTATGTATATCAACATGCACGGCAGTGCATGAGCCAAGTTCTTCACGTCAGAAAACGTCAGCACTGCCAGAAGCATGTTATACAGGAACAAGAGTTTATGGCAAAATCGACGATTTGGGGGCCCCGTAA
>JAGDQP010006921.1:55235-69780 GCA_022664845.1 Lepisma saccharinum | reverse complement strand
TCTGAACATCATTGAGCCATTGTGGTCTGTGTTAGAAAGGCGTGTTCAGTCTCATTACCCTCCACCATCATCCCTTAAGGAACTGGAGCATGTTTTGGAAGAAGAATGGTACAACATTCCACACACCACGATTCAGGAGCTGTATACGTCCATTCCACGTCGGATCCAAGCTGTTTTGGACACAAAAGGAGGCCCCACACCATCCTAGGTATGATTTTCACACTTTTTCAAACGTTTTATATTTTTTTGTCCAACCCCTGTATATCTTAAAGATTTCAGAATACTTATAATGACAACAGTAATGAAATAAACGTACGTTCATTCAGAAATAAATGTTCGTAAGGCCAATGCATTATACAGATTATCTGTACATAAAAACATTTCAATAGGTAAATTAAGTTAATTGCCTAGGAAGAAAGCATATTTCTTCATTACACACATTATGTAATGTTTTTTATCGTAGCATGAACACGGACCTCGACTCTTGCATTTACACACTACGGAATAAAATATGCTACCAATACATGGTTTCAAGTCCTAAATACCCATTAGCATTGCAGTTTTTGAAAACGTAAGATTAAAAGAAGAACTATTTTACATCTAATCAATCAAACAAGTCAAATGAAGTGTAATATAATCAGTAAAATAGCACCAAAGTCAAATTCAAGTCAGTACCTCAGAATATTACTCTTGTTTAATTATATACAGTTCACATCGTTTTCACTTCCAAACTATATAAGCCGAATTGTCACTTACTATTGTAGCACATTCAATAATTTTATATACAGTTTACCCTGTAGTCATGCAGGAACCGATTTTTACAGCTTTTTAAAATGGATTTTTTCACATATTTATACATTAGAGACAGAGTACTACAAAGGTAATATTAACATCGAAGAACAGTAAGCCCATCGCAATTTGAAGCCGAAGGAAACAGACAAATAAATGATCAATTTACCGTAAGAAACAATACTCAAGATTTATATAGAATTTCGAAAATTACTTCGAAAATGGAAGGGAAAAAAATTCAGTGTAAAACTCAAGATTTACAATACACATCAAATAAAAAATATCCACTTTTCTTATGTACATGTATACACACAAGCGCTCGACAAATCACAAACACGCTCACATACAAGAACTCGCACCTACGTGAGAACGACCATTCAGCACAGAACCTTCTGAGAAACTACCGCGTGCACGTTCTTACAAATTTCCATCACTTACGACATGATACTAGTGGCAGTGGAAGGAATATCTATAGTATGCGTTTCATTGCCAAAGATTAATCTTAGTCTTTTCATCGGAGGTTGCGTTACAGTTTCTCTGGTATAGAACCCATTATCCGTGTAGTTCTCCATTCCGCGTTCATGCATCCTCTCCAACAGTAACATGTCCTTAATCCTTTTATGTTTCTTGTCCCTATCTTTTGACTTATGTCGCTTTTTTCTGTGAGGAGTCTTTTGATTATCGTAATTTTCGTTTTCCACTCCCTCTACGCGTAGCACTTCATATTCTGGTTCAAAGCTATCTTCACTCAAACTGTTTCCCGACTCTATAACTTCATCAAGCACTGGACTTCGTTTCATACGAAGTGTTAGTTTCAGACTCCCCCCACCGGCGTTATTACTGCGCTTTTCTGGACTATCACAAATGCAACTAGTTCTGTCCCTGTCAGCAACTGACTCGCTGGTCATGTAAGTGTCACTAGGAGGGCTTTCCTCCAACCATGAACCTTGACCTAATTTACTGTAATCTCGACCGTGTCTCAACAATCTCGGTTGATCGATATCACTTTCATTGTCATCGAATTCATACACATCTTTCGCTGTGTGATTTGTATGCGACAGTGGATTATTTCCATCATTCATAGTACAGCTCGTGTTATTGTTACTGGTAACAGTGGCCCCGTTACCAATGAAGCTCTTAATTCTTTCCTGCGATTTAAAAAATCCGGCCCTCCTAGACGTCACTTTCCGCAAATGACAATCCCACCTTTTCTGCAGCTTCCCGTTAAGCGTGATCCTGGAAAATTTACTTTGTTCCGTTGGCGATTTCTTCGACGCTGAAATGTCCAACTTGGAAAGGTCTTGTCTACACATTTCAGTGTCTATCTCACATTGTTTTTTCACTGGAACATCCGCCTTTTCAACAGACCTTCTGTTAAGTTCATTATCCTTCAACTCTAAAAGCTGACCATTATTATTATGATTATTTGACTTGTCTTTCGAATTTTCAATTGTAATTTCACTTAACTTCTTGTGACTTCGCAACACTATACCCTGAGGTGGTTTATCATCATGATCACAAACGTCACTAAGCTCTTGAGATACTTTTCGTGAATGTCTGGTTTCACACACCGAGTCCTGGTCACTCGCGCTAGTGCTGCTTCTCGAGTCATCCAGTACAGCAGACGATGAAGACGTCGATGATACATCACTTCCAGACTGCTGATCTTTCAACCTGGAACTTCTCAAAACCCTTGACCTAGTACGTTTCACATTGTTATTGCCTCGCATTACTTCGTTCTTGACGCTTCCCTCCTCTTCTTTTTCTTTACTCTTTTCATTAGAATCCTTTATTACTTTGTCACTTTCAACCTTGTCCGATTTATCACTTACTTCTTTACCAGTTTTATCACTTGAACTTCTCACTGGTTTCTCACTAGCTTCCTTCACCGATTTATCACTATTCCTACTCCCTGGTTTAAGGCTTTCGAAATCTGAAAACTTACAACCCTGCGCCATAATAAGTTCTGCATCATACTTTGTTAATCCCTTCTGCCGAAGATCTTTGATGCTCATCGCATGTTTCGCTGGCTCCGTTTGTGTTCGCGTCGACTCAGTCTTCTCATTGTCTTCTACTTTTTGGTTCATTAGATGTTTTGTTCTGCTTAAGCGGTTATCAGTCTCTCTCAGTCTATATCCTGAACTCTGTTCCTCAGTCTTGGACTTCTTCTCGGCAAATGCTCCTGTGCCCCTCCTGGAAAATTATAATCGTAAGGTAAATGACACTCCAACTAGAATTGTTTTTACATACTACATGCATGCACAATCTTGGACAACAAAATTTTACAACAGTCTCATGAATTTCATTTATATCAAAAGCTAACCATTTCGTTATAAATTGCTATACTCAATCCGTTCCCGGACTTGGCTCTGAGGGCATCACGCAAATGTTACACAGCTGACGATTTGTGAAACTTCATACTACAACAGTCAGTTTGAAAGTTGATTTTTTTTACCTTTATTAATTCTTTCTTCATAGGTAAAAGGTAAAGCTATCCCCTGTGCGATACGCACGCGCCGTGGACGGCGCATGGGGGATGTGAAGGTAGCGCTCCACATTTTCTTGACCTACGGTACGAAGTGTGGTGGGGTGGTCAGTCCCACACTCGACCGCCTTTACCTTTCCAAAGTGCCCAGCAATACCAAGGACACTCCGGTACTCAATTTGATAGGAGGCTGAGTGCACCTCAGAGCGCCAGGCATGGGAACATTGTGAGAAAAGTCTCCAGTGTCCTGGCCGGGATTTAAACCCGGCCCACCCGATTCGTAGTCAAGACGCGCTACCGTCTGAGCCACGGCGACTCATAATTCTTAATTTCATAGTTTGACAAAATGTCAGTACCAGATAAACTTGGATCACCATATACTGCTCTGTGATGTCGAAAAGCTAGTTCACTTATCTTTTCGGATATAAAACAATTATCTGGATTTCCAGAGTTCGTAGATTGAAAGTGCGGAGGATGAACTTCCTTTTACCAAATTATTTAGTTGTTTTCTTCGAACACGAATGGCATGACTTACTCTAATTCCAGACCATAGCAATCACCCTTGTATTTCCACAGTCACATTAGATCAAAACGTCTTAAAAAGAAATCTGTACCAGTAGCACTTCTTGCTGTTATAGGAGGCGTTTACTGAGAACGCAAAAAGCTAAGTAATGACTACAGTGCGTCCGTACAATAGTTGTAGAATTCATGATCATAATACCCCGGCGGGATTCGAACACGTAAACTCGTGAGCCCTAGTCCACACGACAATCAAAAGTCAGGTTAAAACCAGTCGAGAAGTGCACTTAGAACTAGAAACTTCGGTTTACTTTTTTTGTTTGTTTAGTTTTGAAAAAAAAAAAAACATTTCCAATACTACACGAGAAACTCCTTGTATTGGTTAATTTTGAAAACAAACTGATACTGAAGAAACAACTGAACGATAAATGTATTCATAAAAAATGACCGATGGCTTCCTAAATCCGAGAATTGCACAATATGGCCATACGGTAATTATAAATCTAAAATGGAAGTTCTCTATGTTGTGTTGACTGCGTATCTTAGTTCAGTATTGCCAGATTCAACAACTTTCAGCCATTACAATTTTTTTTCGTCAGTCATTTTCTACATACACACAATTCTAATCAGTGCGAAGTCCACAGGTTAAACCAATGTCATGTACCGAGAGTTATGACCTTGCAGTTTAAAACGCTATGGCCTTAGGAACTCCTGACATCAACGATCTGCACCTCTTTATGTTGGAACTTGGAAATCGAGCTGCATACAGTAAAGCAATCGACATCGTTGGAATTAGGAATTCCTCCCGCGAGGTAATTGTATACTTGTAGTGCTTATTGGTTAACTTATTGTGGACTATGTATTCCAGCTTCAAAGACACTGAATCGATTACATCTATTTTTTTTTACTTGAGGACATCGCGATATTTTATCATGACAATCATGTACCTACAGCGTCGATTACTAAACTATTTCTAGTCACCAGGTAATCTGTTTAATTACCTCTTCTAATATCTTCCGAACCAATACGACGTTTTGAATAACAGTTTAATATTTGATTAGCACTGTGCTAAAAATAGACTGATGATTCTCCTTAACAGCGATTAAATGCTTCGTACGTTGCGTCCTATCAATTAAAGTACGAAATATATACAGGGGTTGGACAAAAAATAAAAAAACACGTCATACAGGACACGTAAGTGTGGCCCGCCATGTGTTGCGGTTGCCGATCGTGTTTTGTTTTCAATGTGCCATGTGGACCTTCCTCTTCCGTCTGCAGTACCCAGTTCACCTGTGAGTGTCGTGGTGTGCAAGTGGTGCGGTAAAATGGGCGACCTGACAGACTTCCAAAGAGGCATGATCGTTGGTGCCCGTCTGGTTCGAGCTTCAGTGACAACAGTGGCGACCATTGTGGGGGTATCGACAGGCAGTGTGTCCAATGTCACGAGGGCATACACAATGCATGGGCAAACAACGTCTGCAAAGCACAACAGTGGTCGAAAGACAATCCTGTCCGATAGGGACAGGAGGGCATTAAAACGGATTGTAGCAGCTAAAAAGCAGACCACTGCAATGAAAATTACGTCTGAACTCAATTCCGGCCTACAGAACCCGGTTTCATCAAAAACAGTGCGACGGGAACTTCATAAAATGAAAATTCATGGCAGGGCCGCGATCGCCAAACCTCTGGTCACAGCAGTAAATGCGAAGCGACGTATCCAGTGGTGCAAGGACCACAAGGAGTGATCAGTGGAAACACGTCCGATGAATCGACCTACACCTTGTTTCCAACAACTGGTCGTGTTTACGTATGGAGAACACCGTCGCAGGCCTATGATCCAGACTGTCTGCGCCCAACTGTAAAGCATGGGAGTGGTTCTATTACAGTATGGGCAGTGATATCGTGGTTTTCTGCAGGTCCCATCATAGCCCTGCATGGAATGATGAATGCTAAGGCGTATGAGGCCGTTTTGGGGGACCAGGTTCTACCCATGGCCCACACATTGTTCCCGGGTGGTGATGGCATCTACCAAGATGATTTGGCACCCTGTCACATTGCAATCATGGTTTGAGGAGCATGACCAGGAGCTCTCACACCTCCCCTGGGTCCCACAATCATCAGATCTGAACATCATTGAGCCATTGTGGTCTGTGTTAGAAAGGCGTGTTCGGTCTCATTACCCTCCACCATCATGCCTTAAGGAACTGGAGCATGTTTTGGAGGAAGAATGGTACAACATTCCACACACCACGATTCAGGAGCTGTATACGTCCATTCCACGTCGGATCCAAGCTGTTTTGGACGCAAAAGGAGGCCCCACACCATACTATTTATGATTTTCACACTTTTTCATACGTTTTAGATCTTTTTGTCCAACCCCTGTATAAATATACAAATACAGGGGACAGGAGTATTATAAATTAAGGATTCTGAGTCAGACAGGGATCCCACTCATTTGCCAAGATCGAATTCCCCGACTTTTCCAGGTCACTACTCAGAAATTTCCAGGTACCCCACTTTGTATATATATTATAATTCCATTGGAAAATAAAGATCATAGTTGCATGAAAATAAAGATACATCAAAATATTTCACTGTATTCTTTTCTTAAATTGCTTCATGGCTGGCACATTAGCCTCCAAGTAAACGATCTAACATTAAATGACATTTTTAGTGAAATTCCCTGACTTTTCCAGGATTTTTAGTGCTAAGCTGGATTCCCTGACTATTCCAGATGAGTGGGAACCCTTTCAGAGCTGTGTACAGACTCCGTAGCCTTGAGAAATCGCCAGATGCTATTTCAAATTTTTCGCGACACACGGAATGGTTAAACTGGGTGCCAAAATCTCAATGCAAAGTACAACCCCAGGACTCGCCCGATAGCAGAAAAATCACAAATTGTCAGAACGACAGACATTACCACAGTTTGGCTACTTTCCCAATGTAGATTCGTATACGGAAAACAAAACAAAACAACAACAACAACAAAAAAAAAGTTTTGTCTGCTACAGCTCGCACTAAATAGTACTAACAATGGTAATTAATTAACGATATTTAAAACAATTTTCTAAACGTTAAAGCAAATACAAATAACGGTACATAATTTTCGAACTCTCCAACGGATTTTCGAGATAGTTTCGTTTTACATACGGAAATTTCATAAACATTACATAAAACGTGTGTACGAAATTTTACTTGAAACGTATCCAGGTGTAATATGGGTTCAGAGTTCTTGCGTTCACTGGAACACTACACAATTACTGATTTCGGAACTGAACTAGCACCACACTTTTAAGGGTAGACTATTTCCAGAAATCGTAACCAAGCTATTATTATACTTCCCGATAAAACTTCACTACGCTTAACCATCATTATACTCTACACATATTTAATTATACAACTTTCAATAAGACCATTCTACTTGCGCTTACCTTGAACATGGTGCAACATCCTCGCTGCCAGGATGATGCACCATGTTCAAGGTAAGCGTATGTTTCGGTCCTCGTCACGTAAATTTACTTTCCATACTGCTATATTTAAAGAAAAACAATTTACAGATAGTTAGGCTTTTGAATTAATTTACATCGTCTTGATCTGGTCCAATCCAGTAGAAAATCCTTTATTTATACGAAAAAAGAAAAAAAAAAAGATTTTTCAATTACGGTGACCAACCAGTGTTAACTTACCTCTCGCAAGTCTCACATTCACAGTACCCATTGTTGTCACCGAAGAAGTCTTCTCCATAAAAACAAGTGATTTCTTCTCCAATTTCGATGTCTCGTAGGACCTTTACGCAAGCCGTATCTCTACCAGTAGCAACAAACTGAAACAGAAGGAAATTGAAATGTTCACAGCTGTGCCAACGGTGATTAGCATTAGGATTGAAATAATAATAAATATTAAAACTGTATAAACTTCATGCGATGGAGCAGGTGAAAAGTTCTCGTGTTACTGTATTGAAGACAAAAAGCTTTATTCAAATAAAAGGATACGCTTTGGACAGAGCATTGTCCGAAAACAATGTCGGCATATAAATCTAAAATTACCATGCTAGTTGTGTCTTATGTTTGTGGAATTCCAGGTTCAGTTAATTAGGCTACAAAATATTTGAGTTTCAGTGGAATAACAGCATAGCCCATAACTCATAGTTGTGAGTCCACAGAGACTCAAATGCTAAAAGGGAACATTTCAAACATACGAATGCAGATTGCGGCAAAACGACAGATTCAAACTCAGTTAGTTTCACAGCACGTTCACACATAACCCGGGATATCCACTGTTAAGAATGTGTTCACACTCACTTGGGATATGTCGTTATTCCATTTAGCTCATCTCTGGCTCATATTTGAACATTCTTGTATTCATTGTAACTGGAAATATTGCAGTAACTGATGAAAAATAAGGCGATTAAAGGTTAAGTCCAACTAAAAAGCTGAGAACCCGAGCTAAGGAACAGTTACCAAGAGGAGTTCAGTGTTTCAGAACTTATCTACAGGTCCTATTCTCTGACTTTTACCTCCCTCATGTGCTCCAAACCGCGAACCTAAATGCCAGAAAGTCACGTTAAATTATAAATTAGGAAGAATCTAGAACTGATCTAGTTTCCCCGTTGGATAAGTGCTTTTCGCTCGTCGCTCTGTAATCGCTCCGAAGTTCGACTCTGTGGGGACACATTAAATTTGAAATTATTGTAAGGCCTTTAGGCATCTATGGCTCAAGCCGGGATAGGGTAGGGTCAGGGCCTATTTTGTAGGTACCATCTCGACATTTGCCTGGTGTGACTGAGGAAAAACCTGTCAGGATGGTCGGCCTCTGAGATCGATCTCAGGACAACCGGAATGCTAAGCCAATGCTCTACCACTGAGCCACGGCCGTTCGGTGCCACATATTGAACGTAGTGAACTCACTTCGCAGGCCTTGTCCTTAGAACGTGACCTCAATCTGATAAAAAGAAAGAAAAAAAAAAGCTCAATCGGTTCCCCTGAATTTTCTATTATAAACTTGACCCTGGATAAAACTAATTATATCATCCTGAAGCACCTATGTTTAGAATTAGCTACAGATCGTAATTAAATCATGTGATGAGAGTTGCAAAAAGATATGGCTATTAAGGAATAGAAAGTCGGCACTTACACTAAGCAGTCCTGTTTAAATACCCTAAACCCACTTTACTGATTCTGCTTTATACACCGTTACATCGCAATTTAAAAAAAACTGCTTTCTCTTACCTTACAGTTTGCGCGACAGTCATGATTAATAAATGCTGCAGGACCCAGCCATAATTGTGCACAGTTTTTTCTACAACTGTACATGACAGAGAAGTCATTTTTCCCAGGATGTAGCAACTGGCCTTCCTCTTCCTCCGTTAGCTCTGCAATGCAGCCAACAAGAAAAGGAATTTTTTCGTTCTTATACCTAAAAAAGAGAAGTCAAATATTAATCCTGATTTATTCAGCACTGTTCTCACGACTACAATTAGAGAACAACATTATTATGATTCACACACCGTAAATTTACGTCAAAAAAACACTTTCATTTGATGAAAATATACTTATTAATTTCTGAATGTCTTATCTAGTTTTACAACACTGCTAGGAAGGAAGAATATTATTATTACGCTGTACTTACCAATAATGAGATCCAGTAACACATTCAAGAAACGAAATATTACCAATCCTTAGATCTTTCAAAGATACAAATCTGTTTTCAAGGTTGGCAATACAGGAAACGAGCAGAGAATTAGGATATATATCTTGTTTCGTGTGCAGTAAAATTCGTTGTGACGAAACATTATACAAGTTGAAATTAATTATTATTATTAAAAATAAAAAATAAATGGAGGACTCAAGACTAGTGCAATGTTAATCTTGTAGGTATGTTAAGTGTTTTCAAGTTCCATACATGAGATGATGTTCAGTTCCACATTTGTAATATTTCAGTCATTTCCGCGTCCAGTATACCTCCAGATTTATTAAAGTGTTTTACGGCTAAATACATATATTTTTTTCTGCGACAGACAGACAGAGAGAAAATAGTAATCCAATCCAGGTCCGGTTGCCCCGCCAGCTGCCCGCGCAGAGTCCTTCACACTTTTTAACTTTTATAGTGTTTCGTCACAACGACTTTTACTGCACGCAAAACCATCTGTTTTTAATTCTTTCCATTGTCTATTTCCTATGACCTCTATTGTCCATCCTCTTGATTTTCGAGAGGCCTGAGGATTGGTAATCATTTAGTTTTTCTTTATTTATGGCCTTAGGCAACTTTGGCTTAAGACAAATTCCTTTCTCAGAGATGTTAATGGATCCCTTTCTGTGTAAGTACAATGTAAACTGAAATTGAATCAAATTTAGTAGTGAGGACCATACTGTTGACTTCGTATTACTCTCGTAGATGGATCAATTGTTGGTAAGACGCTAAATCACAATCCATCATGACAATACGAGGGTGCCCAATCAGAGGCAGATTTCAAGGTTATCCAAGGTAAATGTCAAAATTCGAGGGTACGGTAACCGCACAATCTCTGGCTGCAGCAAGCATGTTTGGGTACAACAGAATTAAGTCTTTTATGCAACTTTTACATAAAAATTAATCCAAGAGTTTAAACATATTTTACTGAATAAAACAGAGCACTGTACACAAACAACTAAAAAGTGATTTAAAAATTTAAGTACTACAAATAAACCCTTTTAAGGGTTATGAAGCAGAGGGAAGCACATACACTTACTTTGCAAACTTTTGATGACGTAGCACAATTTTCATCCAAAATGCCTTTCCTATTGATCTATGAGATTAAATAGGCCATTTGCAGTCTAGTTATTTCTCAAAAACAGTTCAAAACGGTCAGTTCACCAACACACTGCATCTAACTCCATAACCTATCTTCAAGTGGAATAAAATATTTACAATGTACAATATTTACACACTTTTAGTTGAACTATATTTTCTGGGTTAATTTCCTCTCTCTCCTTTTTGGGCCTCCTCCATAATCTTAACTTTCTCATTTGAAGTTATCTTACAGAAGTCATTTGGTTCCTGTTTGTCTCCTCTTGGATTTTCTCATATTAGACTTGGTCTGATTTTAACTTCTCTGTACATGGTACTGACAGTACGGGCAGCATGAATCAAGGTTTCTGTAATGGTTAAGTTTTCCAAGCACCCTGGAGCAGAAATAGCATCATGAACAGTTCGTATCCCAACTTATGAATCTTCTTTTAGAATCTCAACCATGCAGTCTTCGCTGACAGAAAAAAATCTTGTAACTTAAAAACATACGTAATTCTCTAAAATCTTGATCAGGTTCCTGAGCTTCGATCCAAAAATTTTCTTTCTACTAATTCCAATGAAGAACGTACAAAACCATCAATCAAAACTAAATTCTAACTGATGATTAACCTGGTCTGTTTCTCAGCCTCTGATCTGATGGGGAAGACAAAAGCTTTCAACGAGTTGTCGACGTATTATTGGCCTATGTCCTCAACTGATATTTCAGTGTCCAGGCCCGTTAAATACTGTATTTTGTAATAGGGAACTAACTAGTGGGGTGCGGTCCAGCATGTTTTTTACAAATGTTTCCAAGCACTTCTTGGAATCTCGGCGAAATTCAGCGATCTCCTCTTTTCACAGTACTTTTGATCTGATCTTGTTAAAAATCCAACGCCTACTTTTGAAAATGAAAGCAATTTATTCCTCATTGTCTAATTCTACTGTTGAACAAAGTTGATCTAGCTTCGCAAAGCGTCTTATCACTTCTCTTTGCCAAGTGATTTTAATCACTGAACAAATGGTACTAATGAAATTCATTCAAGCAAGATTCAGCATCTAAAATCCCAATTTAGAAGTAAACATTGGATCTCTGATAGACTGTACAATTTGAAGGAAGCCAGATGATCTCTTCTTCATTGTCGTTGTATTAACTGCAGAAACATTACGTTTGGGAGTGTCAATGGCTGGCTGGACAACATCTGGATTTTCCAGCCATCGTACAACACAAAACTTCAAAGGGAAGTTTTGGATTGTTATTCTCATAAATTCACCTGATTTAATATTTTTTGTCGTAATCCTGAACTTTTTTTTCTTTTCTTAAATTATCTGGAAATTCAAGGATCGACTTCAAAACCACGCATAATGTACGTGGGGTTTTCGTTTCGTGCTCGATTAAATCCACCAATGATCCAAGCCTTTCCTGAAATCAAGTTGGTTGACAACCTGGGATGGCTATTAGGGAACCATTAGTTAAGTTCAAAATCGACATGATCGAACAAACATTCGTTAACGGAGATGACCTTTGCATATCAGAAGTGCCAAAATAATAAATTTCTGATCTGAAAGTATGAATTAGAGCTACTAATTATCCTTCATTCCCATAGACCCGACAGGCCACATGTTCCACCAGCTTATTCAACCCGATGAGATTTTAATCTTGTTTACATTATGCATCATCAGATATGTGAATTTATTTACATAAATTTCAGGATGTGCACTATTTTCTTTACTTGGATTTCAGTACATGAAACAGTGACATTAAAACAGCCTAAAAGCTGAAACATAAAGCAAACTGGCCAAAAATCGACGAATTATTCCTTTGTGTCAATACTTGTTTAACTTTTCTTTCTCAGCAAGAGAAGGGAAACACAGTGGAGAGCTCATGCCCTACTTCTGCGGAGCAAAGCTGTCCCAGGCTATTTTTATTCCCCGTATTTTCACGATTATTGCATGGGCTGGTTGGGTATATATTGTGAGCCTCCTGCTGTGCTGCAGGGATCGCCGACGAAGAAAGACACTAGGATAAAATGGTCATCGGTGGCATGAGTATGCGTTTCGATGAAATTGCTTTTACATGGGCCAAATGATATCGTATGTTGCAATCCACCACCACTGTCACTGCTTTTCCGACTGATAACTTACGTTCAGTTACGATGTCGAGATTTGGGAAGTTTAGGGCACAAATATACTTTTTTGTTGATACTTTTTAATACTGTATAAATTAGCTTCTCTCAGGCCTTGCTCAGTCTTGCAGCTCTCTCGTTATGACCGGTTGACTGTGAGCCGACCCAAAGTTCTCTATAGGCTTTCTAAAACAAGTGTGAATAGTCAAGAGTGAAATTACTTCCACGAAAGTCCAAGATCTCTCTTCCACTACTCTTATCTAAATTTCACTTTCATTTCTACGCAGTTTACTTGTGGATCTCTCTTTTTTTTATTATTATTCCATGTCCCCAGTCATCTTGCGACTGAGGGGTAGGTTGCTGAGCAATTTCCAAAATACCCATCACTTGTCCCTTGCGTGAAAGTATGTATGGAAAACTTGTATCTACTGAGTAAAGAGGTAGTATATTTGTGTATCTTGGGAAGGGATACGTTTACTGTTCGCATGCTTATCCCAAGAGGGGCTGGTATCGTGCCCACTCGAGATGCTGATCTATTTAAACTTCAATGGCAAGTAACATATATGATGACTGATTTCTTTGAGTAATTTTATGGATTTATATTCATCAGACTAAGGCTAACGAACTATTAATTGCGTTATCAGATAATCCGTTTTGTCACGGAATCAGAGATCAAACTTTTTATGCAAAATGAAATATATTTTATTTGCAATTATTTTTTTTTTTAATGAGAAAGTTGGCATATTCCTGGTTTATATCAGATCTAAGTGTACCTGATAATGAAGAATTCTAGTTCATACTGCACGGAGCCGTTAGGTAGAATACCCGATGAGCTATTGCATCCGGGAAGGTAAACAGCCAAGAATTTTATCGTTGCAGCAAAATTAATTTCTTTACATAAAGAAGGCAATTTAAACTTATACAACCTATTAATGTTGGTGCTAATATACTCTCTTCACCGCTCGTCTTTATTAACACAGGCATTCTTCTTGAAAAGATGTTCACCAAACTGGAGAAGAAAAAGTTGAAAGATGTGAACTGTGTTGATTGTAATGTACATATTTATTATAAGTTCCCGAAACACGCTTCATTACTTGTAAATCACAACCATATATTTAGAAACATGCAAGAAAAGCTGTTTATAAAATATGAACGAAATATGAAGAACTGGAAAAATGTTAATCTTTCCACTTCAACCGTGAGTAATGAATAAATTCAAATGACGCACAGAATTTCGCACAGCGATTCTTACCATTTTCTTGTTGCACAAATTTTGGCTCCCTTTTGTCCTTCAAGTGAATATCGGTAACAAGCCTGGATCGTAAAACCTGAGTCCTTGTCGAATACTCGAAGGTATCGGAGAAGCTACGAAGAAGACAAAAACAGTTATGTTAATAATAAAACGCAGCGACACAATCTTAAGAACTGCGTCCAAACAGTTATGCTATATTAATAAACCAAACTGCACGTGAAAAGAACAAAATTCTAGTTTACATCTGAATGTATTCTTGCATGTGATACATAATTCGCTTTTCTCTAAATTTAGTACACACACACACACACACACACACGAGTTCCTAGCATGAAATAATTACTATACATACTTGCAATTATTATTTTGTCGGTAAGTGTACATTGGACTGACTGATCTAGCGAAACTTCTTATTTATGTATATTATACTACGGAATTCTACGCTTTAACATGAAATAAGATTGTAAAAATATACGCAGCACTATCACAAGTTACACTACACAATAACACAACAATTTATAAACAACTGGATATGGACGTCAAGTTTATGGTAAACTATTAAACTCGAACAACTGGAAGCTATTTGCCTGCCACATATAAGTTTTTTTTTTT
>JAGDQP010006921.1:494-54835 GCA_022664845.1 Lepisma saccharinum | reverse complement strand
ATCATCATCATCATCATATTCAGCCGTTTTCTATCCACTGCTGGATGAAGGCCTCCCCCTTTTCTTTTCACATATCTCGATCTGCTGATATCCTCATCCATGTAGCTCCTAAAAAACGCTTGATTTCATCTACCCATCTTACATTTGGACGTCGTCTCGGTCGTTTCTTTTCTCTAGGAATCCACTGTAGTACATTTGTCGTCCACCTTCCATCTGTTCGTCTAGCTATGTGACCGGCCCATCTCCACTTCATCTTCTTCGCAGTCTTGATTACATCCTCTACCTTTGTTTGTGCGCGAATCCATTAATTTCTCTTCCTGTCCCTCCTGTAAGTCTCTGTATTTGTCTGGTGTAACTCAGTGGGAAACTAGTCAGGAAGGCTAACCCTGGTGTTTAATGCCAAAATTAAGACGATATCTCTTTCCAAGTTACCCCACTAGGATAGGCTGTTTACATTGTGAATATTCGCATCTCTGATTTAAAAATGTCAACAAAACGTACAGTAATATTTACAGTAGTCTCGCTTATCCGACATAAACGTGCCGGATGAATGTCGGATAAGAGGGAGGTGTTAAGAAAAAGTCTATTAAACGTCAAACTATGTTATAATTTTACACACTACGAACCTAATAATCATGATTTACAATAAAACAGGAATAATTAACAATTTCTTCATCTGTTATTTCAAGTTAGAACTTTGGATTTGCACAAGGACAGACACGCGAGTTTGAGTCCTGCAACACAGTTCATCCTCTGCAATTTTCCCTCAATATTACGAGGCGAATGCCGAGAATGTTTCTTGATTAATACCATGTGCACGCTGCCGTCATTCCTGCCTATTCCATCAAAGTAAAGTACTGGAAGTCTCTCTAATACGCACACATACTGAGAGCATTTCTCTTTTTCATGTAAGGATACTTCATTACCGGTATATTCGCCAAAGATTGCCAACTCAAGATTTGAAATGGACTTACACCATGGATATCTGTTTATTACTTAAATTTAAACACTGAATGTAAACACACAAACAAGGAATACATACATGTTCTTTAAAACTGTTCTGCTGCTGTTTGCTCTTAGTGAGAAAAAAGGTCCACATCCACTCTCCTGATGTAAGCTGTTTACTTGTTTTTTCATAGTTCTGGGTATTTATAAACTCTTCTACAATTGATTTCAACTCCTCCTTGTTAGCTTTCAGAGGCCTGTACCTGAAATTAATCGAAAATCATTCAAATACACGCTTACATTTAAAACAAATCTGTACTGAATTTAAAAACTGAAAAACCCGCAACTTTTTCCTAACCACAAGTACAAGAATATTTTATTTAATGTAACTAAGCATACTGATACAGAATTCAGTCAAACTAAAAATATTATTAAAATAAACATAATTTCTATATCTTACGTACGTACACACTATAATCAGCATTTTAACCTATTTAAAATATCTTACGACTGCTAATTTTCGTCAGAAAACATCAGATTTTATTAAAACGCTTTTCACATAAAAAGTAATGATTTTCTACTAATATGAAGTTTAACCTTCAAATAAAAAGAATCTCCATATTCAGAACATTGTACTTTGCTTCTAAAAAAATGGATTTCAATATTTCGGTTTTTCGAAATGGGGGGATTGTGGATTGTGGGACACATGTTGAAGGTAAAATAGCAACTATTCCCACCTACTGATAAAAATGTTCTGTTTATTTTCATCAAACATTCCACGGTCCATTTCAAGATGCAAATACCAAAAACAAGTGAGGCGGAGGCCAGCCGCGAGGCTTCAGCAGAGTGCCCTAAATGTATTCTTGATACCTCAACATTACCACCTACCGTTGATACGCCCAACTACTTACAGATCGTGAAACAATTAACCTGTACCCATATCACACAATATAAGAAGACTAGAGAACAGCTGTTACGTACACGCGCAGGTTAAGAAACAAGCATGTACAGTTACAGGTAAGACTGACCATCCGAACCAGTGTATAAAAAAAATTCTAAAATTTGATGATCAATGAGGCCACGTGAAGAATTTTTTGGTCATTTGTAATCATTGGTGGCCTCATATAATGTTTTATTGACGTTAAACATAAATTATATGCATGTTACACAATGACGCACCTTCAATATTGAAATTAGCCAAGAACCAAGATGAATTACCATGCAAATAAAAAAAGTCAAACGGTCCTTCCTTAAGCGAACGACTAATTTTATTTAAAAAAAAAAACAAAAAAACCACCCACCCACAGAGCGAGTGAGAGAACACCTTTGATAGTGCTCTTAGTTTCTGAAATTTTTTGAAAAACGTTAAAATGTGAGGGTTGGAGCGCGGAGTGCTGATCCGAACTATTGTTGTAGTCCTAAACACTCTTGTAAAAGTTTGCAAGGATTGGATCTACAATGTTTGGTAAACAGACTTCGAACCACTTCGTTTAGTGCACCACAGCGGACCTACTTCGTTTCATGACTTGTATACTAATATGATAAAGCTAATGTGCTAACCATCAGACGAACCGGGAGCTACAAGCAAGGTACAAATGCCTGGAACTGGAATAATTACATCTTATTTTTTTGGAGGGGAAGGGTTTTACGTACGTCTATACAGGTAAAAAAACAACCTACAAATACAAACTACGTTGGCGACTAAAATTAAGGCATATCTACTGAATATATGTAAATTAAAGTTGATTCGGTAACCGTGGTTTATAGGAGCCCGAAAATAGTTCATTCATTGATTTACAAGAGCAAGAAACCAAATTTAAAATTCCTATTTTGCTATCGCTCTAATTATTGTAATTTATTATGTACGTACGTAAACTAAAAACAAATTATATAGGGGTTATACGGTAGGGTGAATTGGGGTAATTTGAGCCCCCTCTTGAAAATGTATATTTAATATTTATTTTCATGTTACAGGATTAACCGATAGGTCAGAAATTTAGTCAGTTAATTGGTAAATGTATCTTTTGGTATGTCACACTTACTTCTAAGGTTTACGGTGCCAGTTTTTTTTTCAAATGCGAATTAGTGCTATGAGAGAAGTCTGTGATTCTGAACTAACCGTCCTTGGGTCTGAAAGCAATCAAGCCAACGAAATTGTGCCCAGGATAACAATCGAGACCTATAGAACACAACTGTATAGTGACTGTAATTCATCAAGTGTTTGTGGAAAAAAAAAAAAAAAAAAAAAAAAAAAATAATAATAATAATTTGGGTCAGTGGTTCCTGCAACCATGCCACGCACTTGTTCGGAAGTTGAAGAAAACTTATGATGAAGCGGCTATAGAAACAGCTTTGACAGAAATTACTGAAGGTCCTGACTATCAGAGCTGCAGCTAAAGAAATCAACATACCATCTGAAACTTTGAGGAGAATGAAGAATCCTGAAACTTAAAAAAGGTACTGGAAGACCCACAGTGCTGACCCCAAATGAAGAACGTTACATTGTCGAAGCATTCAAGTTTACTGCCAAATGTGGATATCCACTGGATAGAGGAGACCTAGTGCACATGGTGGTTAGTTACATCAAGTCTGTTAGTAGGAACGATCCTTTTAAGGATGGGATACCAGGATATGACTGTGTGAGGGTTTGAAAATCGCTGGAAACATGAACTGACAAAAAGAAAACCAGAAATCCTCACAAAGGCACGAGCTGAGGGTTTATCAGCTGGAGTACTTGATGCATTTTTCAAAATGTATGAGGGATGTATTACAAAATGATCACAAAATAAGAACCCAAACTGCACATACGAACTGTGATGGCTCCGAGGTTCTGGACTTCAAATCCCATTGCAAGAATTATATCAGTGTAGCTTATTTTCTCAAACTGTAATTTACCATACGGTGGGGGGAAATTATATCAGCCCATAAAGTAGCAAAAGTAGAAAATGACCCGAATTCCCCCAAGTCACCAGTTTCAGACCTCTGTAATTTGTGTAAAATGAGGCTTACAATGGTAATCAAACACACAACATAATATTTCACTTTCAAATGTCAAGACATTTTTTTCATATTTTTATCTAGCTTTTAAGATATTAAGCCTGAAAGGAAAAACACACTGAGAAGTTGACCCAAATTTACCATATTCAGTATTATCCGCGATAAGTCTCTGAACATATCCCTCGCGGATACGGGGCAAACACTATTTTCCTGAATCGAAACAAGCACCTTTACGTATTCTACAACTCTCTATTTACACGCCATGTTTGAGATTTGTTTTTCACAGGTTTTCGAAAATTACCTTTACTTCCGCACAAAGAATGCAAAAAGATTAAAATTATCAATCAGAAATTATTCTTACCTAACGTTCATTTTATGGGTAACAAAGCCCAAGTATGGATCTAGTACCAACGATGTTGCTAGGTCATCATTTTCTGACAACTCCTTCGGAGTCATGCCAGTAGGTTGTGCTTTATGGAAAATATGCCTTGGTGTACTCTCCACCACCATCCTGCTCTTTTCCCTACAAAAGAAATAATTAGCCAATAACAAATCATAAATTAGAAAATGAAGCAATACAAGGAAACAATCTTTTTTTTTTTCACCCATTGTAATAACCAAAACAAAATTTCAATTGAATATCAATACTCAAACTTATCCAACTTATATTTATGAGCCAGATAAGCAGTTACGCCTTAGTCAACCACATTTCGGAGGGATGGGGTCCCGGCGAACATACTAGCGTGGACAGGGAAGGGGTAGCGAATACCACACCAGTATTCACTTGATTGAGGGAAACCTTGGAGGACTCGACGCTGCGTATTTCCCCAGTGTCGATTCCATGTCCGCGACCGTAACCACTAGGCCACCAAAAGCTAGGGTTGTACATGAATATTAAGCAATTACTTGAGATTCGAATTTTCGCATGAAGCTTGTTACGGTGGTTGTTTATAACACAACGTAAAACGACTACTTTAGAAACTGTAAAAGTATCACTATTTCGGTTCTCTAACTTTCCCGGCCATGTTAAGTTACAATTTAACAACGTACAATCAAGCAACTACTCACAACCACAAATTTGTGAAACGACCGTATGGCCGAACGTTGTCTTCTACCCTAAAATAAAAAATAAAAATGGGGGTTGGGGTGGGTGACACTTTAGAGTATTAAACAGAAAGTGCCCTCTCGATTTGGAAATTACCGTCATGGCTTGATCACGCTTACGTTTAAATTGATTATAAGGGTACTTTCCAAATTCTGAATGAAGTTGACGGAACATATTTAGAGGACAAGAAAAAGAAAGAAGCGGGTGAGGAGGCAGCTGTTAAATTTGTCAAATTCGTTACCCAAGAGCGCAATTTATTTTTATTCAATCAATCAGTCGCAATGTCTTTTATGGTGTTTTTTGAAAGCTCAATTATTGCAGGTTTATATACATGAAATTGTGTTACTAAAATTGAACAGGTGACTCGCCATCTCTGACATACTTCATGTATAGTAATCAAATCTGGAAAGTGGTGTCCTACTGGCACCATCACAAGCACAAAGGCAAGTGGAAATCTGTTGTGAGTAGCTCACAAACCTCAGAAATGGCCATTTCTTTAGAAACCTAACTACCAGTCAGTTAATAAAAAAAAAGAAAGAAAAAAAAAACTAATATATATTAGCGTTCCGTGCAATTTCAGAGTTGACACCTGAACCAGTTCCCGGTGGCAGATTCATCGAATAAATGCTGCCAATTTTTACTCTGCACAATGAAAATACCTACGTGGCTCTGGCCCGGAAGTATGACCACTCTGGTTCCAAGAAAAAAACAGTTGAGCTAAGAGCTTAAACTATATACTTATCCGACCATTTTTTATTTCGACCGATAGTTCTCTTGGGGTACCAACAAGTTTAGTCTTGAGCAGATCTAAGCAGAGATCTCTGAGCCCAGTGTATGATACCAGCCTTGAATCCAAAATTTCGCAGAAAAATTGCGAGACTATCGACCATAACAGACTTTTGAAGATGCATCTACATACCCTTCCGAACATTTGCAAACAAAAATGAACGATTTTATGACTTTCTCATAACGTTCATGAGTCATCACTGACAGCAAGCTAGAGCATAGAACTCCCTTACACCTGCTTTCCTTTATCAATAAATTATACTGTGAATAATGAATTCTAAACGCAATTCTTCAGTACATTATTATGAACAACAACAAATACTGGTGTTTTCGGGTAGGGGGGGGGGGGGGGAAAATTAAGCTGAAAAGGTTTATTGTCATGTGAACGGCTTCCTCCAGGTGCGTAAATGAACATGGAGTTGGTTGTTTAAGGGGCAGCTTTTGCATAGCGAGAGGGAAAGAGAGAATTTAATGTAAGTTACATGAATAAGAAAAACTTAGAATTACATATTTTTAAAAATTAAATACAAATTTTTAACACGACGTTCTTCACAACACAGGCATATGAGTTACACATATTGCTTAAATTTTGTTTAAACATAAAATTATTAAAACTAAATAAATTTATATATAAAACGTTGGGTGATCAGATACATCACACACACATAGCTTTTCTACTAAAATTAAATCAAGTACAAATTTAAAGCAGTCCAACCCACGTACCTTACAACTACTGTGTGGTCCCATGTTGGAATTGTTGCTTGATGTTAAATTAGAGCAAAATTTACGAAGTATAAAAACACTTTTCACTGCCATCGCTAATGTAAGCGACAAAGTTCTAGCTTCAAATCTGAATCAAGCTCAAAGTCAATAGTCGTAGTCGAAAATATATATTTAAAAAACAATGAGCTTTGTCCGGTGGTCTTTATATTATACTTTTCTAAATTATAAAATTCGCTAATGCAAAGTAGTGTAATGCTCTGTTTTTCAATAGTTCAAAGTATTGCAATGTGGTGGTATTCTTTTAATTATCCATAGTGGTGCAATATTTACTGTGTGCTCAAACATGGCTCCTTTATGCTTAAAATAGCAGTTATTGCAATCATTAAGTACAAGTACAAACTATAGCACTATTGTAACAACAAAACTGACTGTGGTATGTGTCTGTTTCAGATAAAAACAACGGAATATTATACTACTTTAATATCCAGAATTAAATCTGTTTACTGGAATGTTTACAACTCAGAGCAGAACACAAAAAATAAATAAATATATATATATTTTCAAGTAACTTTGGTGGCCTATATCAGCAATTTTGCTAAAAACATTCCAATAATATCCCCAAACAAAATGAACAATAACTTTAGTTATTCGCGCGATAATTTGGACTTGATTTAATAGATATTCTAAATACAGATCTAAATAATAATAATAATATCATTCTTTTACACTAATAAGACCTTATCAATCCTCGGACATTTGGATACAGTTTTAGTTTCATCACGTTATATATATGGGTGTTAATATATGCACTTGTTATCGAGCTCTCGTGATTTTGCCACACTTCTGAGTACGTAGGATCTTTCGACTTTATAATTTTTACCACTTTCTTGTTCGGTAGACAATATATATATATATATATATATATATATATAAAAAAAAAAGCTACGTACCCTTCAACATCAAAAGATCATCATTCTTCTTCAAAAGTATACTATCAAATCATCCAAATCGTGATGAAATAGGAATTCTCGTTCATGTAAATGGATTACACTTCTGATTACAACTACATGCCTGAAAGAAAAAGATGGATGCTAAGTACACATTTCGGTATCAAGACTAAAGAAAATAATATAATGGAGTACATCTTGTAACATTAAATGGACACGAAAAGAACAGAGCAAATAACGTCTATGTGCAAAACATACTGCTAATGAATATCTGAGTACTTAACTCACGAATACATTAACTCCAAGTTACTTTGGAAGGGGGAGGGTTTTTTTTGTTGCGTTGAGCCTTCCAGTCTTAGGATGTAAGGGATAAGGCTTAAAGACAATGGCTTGATTTTTGAATGACCGTTACGAAACTTGGCTCAGGTCGGTATAAGCGAAAAGAGTGGATGTACAAAATCGGTCATGACTCAGCCTTAATTAAGACATCATCCCGGTATTACGACTAGGGTGCCAGATAAAACTTATGAATCATCTCTCACAATAGCTAGTTGGTGGGATCGAGTTAAAGGACATTTGAATTTGAAGCCAACGCCCTACCACTTAGCCTAACCCAATGGTGTAACACCGAAGATCGCTGAGACGCGGTGCAAGCTCGAACTCCTCAGGCTTATTGTTTTAGCAATATTTTTCCCCGTCCCATGAAATGAATTCCATGATTCAGAGGTCCTACTTAGAGAACTTTCCTTAAAAATTTTTCGTGGTAGTTATATTCGCCAAGTGAAGTTATTCCTCTAAGATAGAACGAGTTAAAGTTAGTTTCATGTTCGTACACGTAAATCTTAAAAATAATACACAGGAAACACGAAAAACAGGACCTATTTTTGAAGAAAAAACTACGATTAGGAAGTTGCTGTGAATTGAAAATAACACCACGCCGAATTTGTCCCTATAGAACCTGACGAATGCCAAAACATTCTGTATTTTGGCAAAACACCTTTACCAGAGTGTAATTTATTTTCTGTTGGTCGTTACTGCAGCCACATGTGAGCGTTCTGCAGTGCATGCGGACCAAACTACACCTTTCAGTGTGGTCCGCAAGTTATAACAGCACTTCCACACGAAGGCAAATTTTATTTAAATTATTAGCATCAAGACAACTTTGGGGAGCCGGCCGGGTGGTCGAGCGGTCTGCGGCGGTAGGCTATCGACTCAACGGTCCCGGGTTCGAGTCCCGGCAGGGACATGGGTGTGGATTTTAACACTTAACAGCTAAAGGCAAATCGTGACGGGCCGAAGTCCAAAGTTACTAAACTGGCCCATATAAAAATAAAGTTTACCAAAGTTTACAACTTTGGGGAATCTGAGTATAAGTTGATATCTACAGTTGGCCGTTCTTCTTGCTAAACAATCCTTATGAGCGGGCAACGAATATATCATGAAAACACTATAATTTGTTAAAAACAGTTTTCTTTATTAACGCTAGCATGTGATAATACTGGAAGGATAAAAGGTAAAGGTATTCACTGTGCGATGCGCACGCGCCGTCAACGGCACAAGGGGGATGTGGAAGTAGCACTCCACCTAAGGCGTGAGGTGTCAGTACACGCTCGACTGCCTTTACCTTACAAGGTCACTCTGGTAACAAGGCCTGAGCCACGACGACTCAATACTAGAAGGATGAAAACATTATCTGATATCTGTAAAACTGGCTATGACTATGGATCAACTGGCTGTTTCTAACCTCAGAATACAAACAACTAAGATGATGCGAGACCGAGTCGATACCTAGAATATGTTGACCACTTCGTTCATATAACAAACATGCTTTCACGAACTGGTATTTTGTATACTTAGCTAACATATTCCACCCAATATCTGATACACTGTACAAAACGATGCAACAAGTGAAATCTACCAAAGAGAAATATTTTTCTTTTATCCTATGATGTAAGAACTTTCGGTTTGCCAAACATAACCAAAGTCCAAGTTCAGTAGTAACTTTAACATCTAGAGTCTAAACTATGTAGTGCAATGGATGATCCGTTCATCAGAAGTTCTATTACTATTAGTGGTTGTCACTGAATGACTACTTGAACAAACCCTACTGAACACTGCTACAAATGAAAGAAGTAAGAGGAATGAATGAATGAATTAGGAAAAATTCTGCTTTTTTTTAAAAAAAAAATATTTATTTTCAACGGACAGCCATGGACGAAGCATGTCAATCTCTGAGGGAAAACATCTAGGCCAGCGTTCCGCAAACTATTTTTAAGTGCGGACCAGTTTTACTAGTTGGTAGGTCCAACGGACCACCCAGTGAATGCCAAAGGGCAGAGCTGGAGGACCACCAGTGGTCCGCGGACCATTTTCCGGAATGCTGATCTAGGCGATTAACTTTATTCTGAATGCACAGATAAAGAAGGCAGAGGCTAATGTTTTAGTTTAGGTATCATACCTACATTCGCCTAGTATAACAGGAAAATCATCCTGTCAGAGTGATCGGCAGCAGAACTAATCTGGTAGCCTCTTCAGTACTGTTCCAAAGTCAGCGACCTAACCATTGTACCATAATCAATGTAATTACTTTTTTTTTTTTATCAAGGAATAGAATAAGCACACAGTAAAAGCTCAGACACTATTATAGAACAAGTTCCTTACGCAAAATAACGTAACAAAGCAAGTAACTCAATATGCCATTAAAACACGAAATAAAAATCATTTCTTTGTCACTTGGGTTTTAGTAAACCGATTAGCTTTTAATGAACTAAGTAGCTACCTAGAATATTTTGTGAACTCCGGGTTTAGACTAGTATTATCAACGCTATAGGCGCAAGTACAAAACCGATAACTGAACGAACCGCAGAGGCATAATACTACCAACTAAATCTTGTAATCACCTATCACGTTCGAGAAAACTGGGAAGTAAATCGCCCACTGCCTTGACTGAAGGTTCATCCACGAGTTGCCCGCTAATAAAAAATACTGACATAAGCATTAGGATTCAAATCCACTCGACGTTCGTATGTATTCGTGGGTGGTGACTGAAGCAACTATCACGTCAATTAATTTTGATTCCTTATAGTTACTCTAATTTTACGGGTTTCGTATTAGATGCAAATAAGGAAAGTAAAACGTAATGGCTTATTATAACTGAACGTTCACGTATTTGACGACAATAAGGGCATACCACGAGGCTGCCAAAAAACTAGAGTAAATAATTATGGACAGTATCACCAATAATAATTATCACCATTGGCAAGTATCAATTTTCTACAAAAGGAATCTATGGCGGGGGGGGGGGGGATGATATAATGCTTGCAATAAATGGTAACGCTAAACTTCTACAGCATGTAATTAAAATAATTTAAAAATTTACACTTCTAACGATCTATTTACTTTCCTAATAGCATTTCGAAGTTTGACACTGACATGTGAAATATTTCATAAGAGGTCCTTCATTGCTTTTATGCAAGAGAATAAATACCACCATAGACCTCATAGTAGATAGACTTAGCACGATTCCCCAATTCTGGATGCGCTAAAACATGACTTTTTTTGTACAGAGCACGTGTTTCGAATCCATCCGCTAGGTAGCTCTGCCATAGACGTCATATTCTACTATGAGGTCTATGTCAGAGCTACCTAGCGGGATTCAAAATCACGTGCTCTGAACAAAAAACCATTAGTTTTAGCGCAGCCAGAAATGGGGAAGCGTGATAAGACTATTTATTATGAAGTCTATGATACCACCTGCAATAACTACAAACAATATTAAAAAAACATGGGGAAATTCCTCCTTCCCCTGGGATATTGAGAATACATACTATTCATAATTTTTAAGTCAATCGTTACGGAATTAACCTATGCTAGTTAATAGTAGAGGGTGAAATGTTTAGTTTTCACGTAAAATTACTAACACACAAATGAAAAATATACGAAAGAGCTGGCAAGGAATAACGTAAACCTTTACACGAAAAATTCCCGAAACCTTGAAGTAGTGACAACGCAGAAATCTTTTATGATCTGTCAAAATCCTAAAAATCATCGTCTTTACTGTCGTACTTCAATGAATTTGAACTTATTTATGGCCTTTTGGAATCTTTGGTTCAGGCCGACGCACTTGCATGAAACGAAATTGATTGTACTCAGAATCGATCCTTCCAGCCTATACAGTAGAGCTAGTGAGGAAAGAGTTCTGTTGAAAAGTTGAGACTGAGAAAAATACAGAAAATACTGGGGATGCTCCTCGCTCTAGTGGGTTACGAAAATCAGGCATGCGACTTCGCTTCTGCTTTGCTATGAGCGTGGAGTTGCAACCTTGCACGTGAAAATTAAACCCATAATCGGAAATGCATTATACAGAGTTGGAGACAAGGAATAATTGATTCACCACTAATGGACCAAGTGCGCCGTTTATACAGATTTTCACTTATTAGGCCAAACCTCATTGAAAAAAAAAAAAGTATAGTACAAACAAAAAAATATATCCGGTACTCTTAACAACTAAATGAGACACGCGGGTTACAGAAAAACATTTCTACAATAAAAGTTCAGCGTCCTGGTGTTATATTTTGCGCAGTTACTACTACTTTTATGATGTACAATAAATGGCGTTCCTTCAGAAACGCGTATTAGAAAATTATAAACAAAGGGATTACTAACAAAGTTTATTCAAAACTGTGTGTAAGGTACATAATGGCGGATTCTACTTGGATCCGGACCTCTACAGCTTCTTACGAATATGAATTTATTTATGGCATATTGGTCTCAGGCCGGGTTTTATACGTCAAAAGTAATTGTGTACACACTTCACTAGCTGAAATACAGAAACATAAAAGTGGAATGTGGATTCATGCCAATATAGCTACGCCATGCTTACTATTTATTTTTTGATCCACACAATTATACGGAGTAACCGATAACCGTATTGTCTTACTGCCCAGTTTGAATTTATTTCTGACCTTCAGGCTCCTGTGGCTTAGGCCGGGATAGGGTAAGGAGCCAGACAGGGCCTAAGTCCAAGGTATTATCGCGTCGTGATTGAGGAAATCCGCTGGAAAAATTCAGTCTGGATGGTCAGCTGCAGGTTTCTAACCAGGAACTTCCTGAATGAGAAGCCAATGCTCAATCAAGCTACGGTCGACTGGCCTTACTGTCCTGTATTACTCATACTCATTAAGGGGGGTCATTTAAGTATTACGTAAGCATTCAAGTACGGATCTAAGATTTATTTATTTTTACTGACATTTGCTTAGAAATATATTAGTGTAAATTTAAAGTTTAAAACAGATTTTTGAACTACAAAATAACGATAAGAAATTTGACACCCTGCTTCTTTTCTCACAAAGATGGGGTCTAACATGACCAAAACTGTGGTTACGTAATACATGATTGGCATCTGGACCGCAAATTCCTTTTTATTGCGATATTAAGATCAATCTGGACAGACAGACAGAAAAAAAAATGAAGATCCCTGACCTACAAAGAATTATATACTTTCTGGATTTCAGTCTTAATATCAACGGCAATTCTTGGCATCGACGTGAGCAATTCCTTGTTAAAAGTAATATCAGTACGGCTAATTTCTGACGTCTTTTGTCACGTTTGACAGGAATAAATGCAGCTAAGTGTAAGCATGATAGTTTACCTAGACTAAACTAAGTTAACCTAAAGAGTGGGAACAAAATTTTACGAAAATGAAGAATGAACAAACACATTTTTACTCTGGCATCGTACAGACTCTTAACTTTTGATAAAGCATTTAAGAAAAAATGACATTCCTCTTGCTAAAGAAGTGAGTGATTTGTTGATAACGTTCTAAGTCAGTTGATGAGCTTCAAAGGACAAGACCAGAAGTTTTTCGTAAAATGGGCTCCGAACCACACCGTTCAATGGATCCTGGGGGGATTTGAAGCCGTGAGCACGCGCACAGAAAGCGAGCGCTCTAACCTCTCGGCTATACCGAGGTCGCTAAAGAAGTGTATATCTAAAAATAATTTAGTTTCAAGGGTTCACTTTATTTTGTGTCCCGCAAATAATGGTAAAATTTACAGGAGAAAAGAATATTTTCAAGTTGAGGCAGTGTATGAACTATAATTTAAGATAATGTTATAGTCTGGGAGCTGTGACATGAGAGAGAAAAAGCAATAGACCACAAAAGTCTTCCATCAGATCCGGTTGGTTGCCATGGTGACCCGCCATGTTTAAGTCTAAACAGTGAACAGTGGTTGGTTTATGTAGTTTCTTCGATAATTCATCATGGGTATGTGGTTCGTACCAGATTGCAAACATTACAATGAGAGAGAGACGTGTCGCTTTTTCATGTTTCCAAAGGATGAAAACCAGAAAAAGAAACTGAAGAAGGCAATTAGGTAAGTAAATCAATTTTATGCAGTGTTATTGAACGCAATTTTTAATGCGTTGATATAATTACGAATATAGTTCAGCAAAGTTTGCAGAGCTCGCGATTAAATGAAAAGGAGAAATTATAAGAAGCTTAAACTGAAGTTGCTCATTCGAGCATTTATTCCGATGTTGATCGTCCGCCTGGTTACGAGCGAACTTTAGGACACGTGAGTAGGGTTATGCAAAACCATTACAGATTCCATTCGTGAAATACGGCATAGACATTTAATACATTACCTACTTTAATTCGTTTCAGAAGCAAAAATAATCCATGCACTACTTATATTACACTACCCTTTTGCTTCGAACATGCACTGCTTTAAATTACGTGTTTACAAACACAATTTATCGGAATAAAAATCAGCTACTCAATCAACTTCATACTAGCTTGCACTTTCCCTCGAATGAACATCAAATCTCCGTCATATGTGACTCCACATTATTGTCTCCTCTTTCAATTACTTTCCGTTCGTCACCGAAAAAATTTAACAGCCATTACTTCCACAACTTACTGTCTACGTTTCTACCATCAAACATACTTGACTATTCACTGTTGTTTAGACTTGACCCCCGCCGCTGCTATGGCAACCAACCGGATATGGCGGCAAGCCTTTAGTCCTCCATAATGAAGTCTTAACTAGTTGGCTTCGGCAGCGATGGCGGCATGGGTGAAGAGATGTACTCTGTTTACATCGCGTATAATTAAAAGAACAGCAATTCACATGACTTTTCTAACCTAACCTAACCCACGGTCCGAAATATATTAATAAATATGAGCTGTCATGTTTATATGTTGATGTAATCGAGCGTGTATTTGCCGCTATTAGTATTCATTCGCAGCAGCCATGTTTATGTGTTGATCAAGTCGAGTGTATATCTATCGAAATAAGAACGACACACGAGTTTCTGTAATACATTCTTGACTGCTGGCCGTCTTTGAGTATTTAATGGAAGTGCCTGTGATTATATTTTTGACTGGAATAGAGAATATAAATGGCACAGTAGGTGCGGACCCATAAAGTAAAGTTTGTCCACTTTCAAATATGTCAATAATAACTCGCAGCGTTTCTCAGCAATAAACACACCCCACCTCCACTGATTTCCAACTTTAAGCATGTAATTTAACGTTGATTCGTTTCTTGTCGAGAGGAAAACATGCAAAGTTTAGTTGTTGTCTGCTGCAGTTGTGTTCCCCGTAGGCACTACTTTCAAATAGTATATTGGCCCATACATTTTAACTCAGGCAGGCAAAATTGGAAGTCATGGTCTCCGATTTTTATGAAATTTAGTACCATAAAACTGCAGTAAATTTTAAGAGACCCGTATTTTTTCTTTTTTGTTCAAAAATTTTTTTTGGCCGAGATATCAGGGGCCAAAATGAGACCTTTCAACGCCTTTTTTCAGCTTGCCCCCCCCCCCCCAGAATTATGAAATAGTAATAATTCTTGAACTAGTAGAGGTATCTTGAACTTTTTTTTTGTTTGAAAGCTAATTTGTTTCTCTATTGTTTGAGCCTAGAATCTGTGACGTAGCTTCAGAAATAACTAAGGCAGCAGTTCCCCCCCCCCCCTCAAAAACACAACCCTTAAAAAAAAATCTGGAAACTTTACAGGAGATGCATCTGTACAGGTACTATATACCCTGAAAAGGAGAACTTCCACTTTTGCTTCTAGAATTTTTTATTCCAGTTTTTGTATTTTGTCGATATTCATTACGTACGCTGCCTCGTTGATCGTTGTGAGGGATATGTGAAATGATGATACATATGAACTGGAATAATAGGCTTATAATTCCTTCCAGCAGTAAAAGTAACAGAAAGAGAATACAAGAAATTATATACTATGTAAAGTTGAACAAATTTTTAACGTTGTAGCCACACGTGACTAAATGAAGCTTGCAAATAAATGTTCCACTTGTGTGTCACTCTCAGAGATGGCATGGTATCTTGCTGAGGCACCAAATGGAACAGGAGCGTTCACAACTTTTAATATAGGACACAGGTACACTGCAGGTGTGACGAGCTTGTTGCTTGTTCTCAGGGAAATGGTACCCTCTGGATGACCCATGTGGAAGCATAAAATTTAGTCACTTCCTGGAGTTCATAATTGATTTCTGTAGTTTCAGCCACCCACCAATTTCCACCATAAACGCAAGCAACAAACATTCCTGGAGATTCTGTAGTTTCCCAGTGTTGTAACTCAAGTCGCCATCTTTAGTCTGAAATGAAACTTTTTCTTGGGTACTGTTTGATGTTCTGGAAATTTTTAGCTTTCCTCCCCCAACTGTCCACACATGTGATTTCTTAGGTTCCTTTGACAGGTCCCACACCTTTCCATTCTTCACAATGCTTCTCCCAGAACTGCTCAACTTCTTCCTTTGGCAGAAATATATGATGTATTGAAGGTGTGTATGGAGCAACAATTTCAACAAAGTCCTCTGCACTTTGACTTGCCAGATCTGCAGGCTTGGAGAGATCGTGTTCGGTAGCAAAATGTTTAACCAGTCCACCAATTCCATCACAGGGACCCTTTCCGTGCCCTGTTGCACTGTAAACCCACTCTGCACTACAGGTAGATTTTCCCAACTCAAAAAGCTGATACCTGTTCTTGAAGTGGCTTGCTGCTCCATCCGTTACGATGCTAATCTTTGAGGGGCTCACTCCAAGCATTTCTTGAATTTTCAGTAGAGCTAACAAAGAATGTGAAGTGTCATGACTCCTGTCATCACTTACCCTGGCAAAACTCCTTGTCTGATTACCAAAGTAGGTAAAAGCTGTGAATATTGATATCTGGTCATTTTGCCAGTGGTACCCTTTAACTTCTTGAGGTAAAATAATTGACCAATTCTCTGCAAAGTCGCAATGCATAACAAGATGTTGAGCCTGCAGAGTTTTAGCTTCACCCGAGCTATATGCTCCTGCTGAACTTTTTTTAGGTGGAGATGAACAACTTTCACAGTCCATTTGGAAAGTTCTTCAATATTTCATTTCCACTGTTTTCTTAACTAATTTGTTATCTTCCCATATTGCAAACTGCACTTGTTGCTCTTCTTCTTTCACATCTCGAAGATCAACGTTTGCAGATTAAGTCCATCACGCCCTGGACAATGTCAACACTCTTGAAACACGCAGTGGTCATTATCAAGACTGCATACAGTTAATGCCATCACTTTGGTTTTCATATCCTTGACACATCTTTCTCCCAGAAGGTTCTTGAGGGCGATAATGCACAGTATACACATACACAATATTTCGGGGGATGAGGAATTACACACTTCGGTCGAATAGAGTAAAATTTTGTATGACCAATTTTGATATGTGGATAGGTCTTTCTGAATACTTCGTTTCACCGATGCTTCTGGTCATGTAACGTTTCACCATTTTGTAACACAGTTTATTGTATCCTTTGTATTGGCACTCTGTATTGAACAATCCCATTTATCTTCTAAGTAAAATAATGCTGCTGAATGTAAATACTCATCATTAATGGGATGTCCACAATATGGGTCGGGTTTCCCAAAAATACCTTTCTCTGCCTTTAGTTTTCTTGATTTATCAACCATGTGCTTAACTCGTGGGAAAAGATTCATGGTTTGCTGCTTTGAAAGCGGAACTGTAGATAGGATCTGAACTTTTTCATTGTAAGACTTGCAGGAATCCAATGCCTGCTTCATACTTGTGGCCCACTTGTCACAGTGTTCACAGGATTGTTTGACGGTTGATGGTGTATCAACATTGAAAGTTCTTCCAAGTGTCCTTCCTGTCGCTTCATCGACAGCTCGAGTAAGTTCTTTGCGTTTTCGTGACACATAAGATTCAGCATTACCCTTTACATACGTTGGCTTCTTAATAGGCGATACACCATATTCTTGTGCTGACTTATTTAAGAGCGCCAATCTTCATTTTCGGGGACAAAGGGTTCTTCCTCTGTTGATGCACACTCACCTTCTGTTTTCTCAGTTCCGTGTAGCAAACGATTGTGGCACTCTGAACACAAGTAATGTTCAGGATCTACATCTTCATTTGGAAATCTAGCATGCAACTCTGAGAACAGTTCACCAACTTGAATGAAATCAAGTCGTCTTCTTACTCTTATACACCATTTTCTTATGAATATGTCCATAACCAGCATTCATAATTCTGTTTTGACTTCAAACTGAAGACATAGTTAGGCCTACATAGAATCTAGCAGAGATGTCACCAACATGTTCTCAGCAGTAAGGAGTAGGATGATCTAACCTAAAATTTCTCCTGGACACAAATGCTGAGCAATGACTACTGGGACAGTGAGAGTTCAGCGCTTGAATGAAGTGTGAAGTTTCAGGATACACTTTGCTTTTAAAAAGCAATTTAATGCTCATTGCAAATACACATAGAAAATTTTGTTTTTAACGCTAAGTTGTCAAAATATCCTTTAAAGAACTTGAGAGAGTACATCTGTTATACAGTTCTTCAATTTTAGATACCTAATGACTGAAGCCAAGGTAGCATGTTCTTCCATGCTTTTTTTTTTTTCTCCCTCTCTACACAGCCACCGTAACCTGTAAAAAAAACGAGCTACACAGAAAAATTAAACACTTAATAAAAAATTCTAGAAGCAAATGTGGAAGTTCTCCTTTTCAGGGTATATAGTACCTGTATAGATTCATCTCCTGTAAAATTCAGATTTTTTTGAGGATGGTGTTTGAGAAAAAAAGTATCTTTTTGAAAAAGTAAATTTGCAACTGCTGCCATACAGTTATTTCTGAAGCTATGTCATAGATTCCAGGCTCAACAAATAGAGAAATAAATTCTCAACAAATAGAGAAATAAATTATCTTTCAAACAAAACAAACAAAAAAAAAAGTTCATCACGATACCTCTACTAGTTCAAGAATTATTGCTATTTCAAAATTCTGGGGGTGTCGCGAGCTGAATAAAGGCGTTGAAAGGGCTCATGTTGGCCCCTCACATATCTCGGCCTTTTTTTTTTTTTTTTTTTTTTTGCGCAAAACGAAAAACTACGGGGGTCTTAAAATTTACTGCAGTTTTATGATATTAAATTTCATAAAAATCGGAGACCATGGTTGGAACCCCCTGCCGGAGCTGAAATGGATAGTTAGTATTGCGAATCTTATAAACTGAAATAAGCACATTGGTATTTCAAATAAAACGTGTTGTTAGATTAAAATGGCATTCCACAAACCCTAGCAAAGCATAGCTTAATAGGTGAAAAAATTAACCTTACTGTGTCTAAGGCATACTGTGTACAATATTATATCCCCTGTATGTCCGTCTGTCAACAACTTTCGACTCAGGAACTACTAGGGCAACAAAGGTGGTAGAGTCGTTCAAGAGGTCTCGGCGAAATTTCACCAACGACATATAGATAATCCAGATTTGACATAGGGATGTACCGATACTGATACTTTTGAAAAAAAATATTATAAGACTTTTTCAAAATAATGAATTTGTCAACATTGTAATAATATATATTAGATATAAGGCCAAAATTTCACATACAAAAATGTAAAGCAGAATTTCATAGTATGTTAGACACAGATATTATCAAATTGAGTCCCGAACTGTCCTTTGTACTCCTGGGCACTTTGTGAGATAAAGGCGGCTGAGCGTGGGACTGACCAGTGACCACCCACTTCACCTTATGCCATAGGTCGAGAATATATGGAGTCCCCCATGCGCCGTCCCCGGCGCGTGCGCATTGTACGGGGAACACCGTTACCTTTTCTAATATGTAAGTAAAGACTAAAGGGAAAATACTGACAAAGTTAGCGTAGGCCGTAGTGGTTCATTTTGTTCTTAATCGAAACCTCTGATTCGTTTGAGATCCGAAATTCGAATTCCGGGTGTGCCTTCCTGACTGAAGTTACCTTTGCCTTTCCTTCAGTTACTACTTCTTCTTTCTAACATGAGCTACTAATTTGGTATGACAGACTAAAAATATCATTTGAGTAGTGCAAATCAAAGGCGTACACATGCATAAAGAAATCGATTATACCATCGATAATCATTTAGACGAATTATAAGTCTAAAGAGACCCATGAAAGATGAATGTCACCGTTGTTAATATTAAACAAGTTAAAAATAAATCGGAAAATGTATCGGTGTCCATTTGCCGATGCCGATACTCCAAAAAGTGGACGATATCACCGATACCGATATATCGCTACATTCCTAATTTGACGCTCGCTCCGCCCCACTTGATTTTTATATAAACAATACTGTTTTTATTTACGTGATAGGTTGTGCAGAATTTCCTAAGGGAAACTTTATACATAGGTTGTGCAGAATTTCCTAAGGGAAACTTTATACATAGGTTGTGCAGAATTTCCTAAGGGAAACTTTATACAACATTTAGGCTTCAGCAGAAAGCTGGGAAGCCTTATACAATCGCTAAATCTGTCGACAACCTTTAAATCAAGAACTAACAGGGATACGAAGATAGTTGAGGTGTCCCGCGACTCTAGCCGTATATTACGATTTGGACAGTTTGGCTTATTGGCGTATACTTCACAGTCCTTACGGGATCAGTCTAGCAGAAATGGGAATGACAACAGAAGTAAAAGACTATAAGCAGGGAGAAAGCATGGGGATGAAAATAAATGTCTGTATTTATCCGTCCCCGAAACAATCTACAACAGTTTCATATTATTATTGAAAGACAACAGAATATAGTTTAGCATTGATAACTGACTACTTATATGATTTACAGTCATATTTTAAGTCACATAATACATAAAATTTATCAGAATGAAACTAATTGTCACGAGACTTCTTCTAGTATGAAAGAACATGAACAAAAGGATTAAATCAATATTCATGAAAATAAAGCTTATAGTCTCGATCGAGATGACAGTCTCGTCTCGAGGAATAAGTTTCGGTCTTGGTCTCGTATCGATTCCTGAACCTTAGTCTCGTTCTCGGTATCATGCCTACTCGGACTATACTTACGAACTGCTGTCCTAATTCTTATAACTCAAAACTTATTAAGCTGGTAGACGTCTGATGTGCCTCGACGAGCATATTTCCGGGTACAAATATGGTCGGAGTCACGGCTACTGTGTAAGTACCATCCCCGCTTCGTTTCGTGGGACTGAGGAAAACCTGTCAGGTGGACCAGTGTGATCACGACTCGAAGCCTCACAGCATATCCGAAATCAGCGATCGTAATCACTGGACACGCGGGTTGGGTTCGTAACTCATACATTTTATTATATTAACAATGATCTAAAAGGGGGTTTCCATTCCAGTGGTTAGAGCGCTGGGCTCAGTCGAGTGGTTAGTGGTCCAGAGTTTAATTCCCAGCTGGAGCACCCCACTTTTCGGCGTTCACCCAGCGTCGTGAGGCAAACTGGAGAGTCACGTGAATAAAGACATGACAACCACTTGGTCTAGAAAGCCTCTGATGTCTGTTCGTGATCAAGGTGACGCGCAGTGCTGACCACACGGCTGTCACACAGGTGGATGTAGTTCCATCAACCGCGGACAGATGGCGTTGGGGCAGGCTCAGGAACTTTTGGTCTGTAACGCCAGTGATTATTTATTATTATAACCATGATCAAAAAACTGATGAAAAAGACTATATTATTCGTAAAAAATAAATTACATGTAACGTTTCGACCTTCTAGCCAAGATCCTCATTAGACATACACTGTGTCTGTACACAGAAACAGAAAAGAGTATTTCTGTTTCTGTGTACAGACACAGTGTATGTCTGATGAGGATCTTGGCTAGAAGGTCGAAACGTTACATGTAATTTATTTTTTACGAATAATATAGTCTTGTTCAGCAGTTCAGTGTTTTTTGATCTTAATTGCAAGACGTGCAACTATGTTTTGTTGTCAACCATGATCAAAAAAGTACTCTAATACGGTTTAAGGAAATTACAAACAAGTAGTTGAAATTCGGAGGACAATGACATGCTTCGAGAGTAAGGAATTTGGTTTCCTTCATTAAATTGCTGGTTGATATTTAATGACGATAAAAATGTTTGTTTATAATCTTTTCACTGGTAAAGCTTAGGGGTATCATTCATTGGTTTCCGGGTACATGTAAATAACAAAATTGAGTCTCATTTACTTGGAATTGAATTTTAACTTATTTTAAACATCTTTAGGCATTTGATGCTTAGGCCGGGAGAGGGTGGGGAAACTTAGTTGCCTGGTACAACTGAGGAAAAACCTTGATCAGGTTGGTCGGCCGCTGAGATCGATCCTAGAACCTCCCGAATGCCAAGCCAACGCTGAATAGCTACGGTCGCTCAGCTCATATACTCGAAGAAATGACCTATACACATCTAAATAACGGATGTTCCACAGCGTGCACATTTTCGGGAAAAGGATGCCGAAGAGTGGGCAGTAACACCCTGATCTTATTCTTTAATTTAGATTTTTTTTTTACATTAGCTATTTCTATTAAATAGCGTTGAATGTACTTCAAATGTTACTTATTATTTCGGATGCCTCGAATGTGATACGAGTGCAAAATCACACACCCGTGTATATTGTGCCCTTGCAGTCACATTATCCCTTGATTTTACATCACATTCTGCATTCCAAGCTTTCGAAATAAAAAGAAGAAAATAGTCAGTGTATTCAACGCCTGTAACACACGTAATACAGAAAAAGTTTTAATTTTAGCACTTATGGGCTTGACATGCAGCTATGGCGTAAGCCAGTCACATGTCTGGGAAAGTACTTCCCTTAATGTTTATTTCCGTGAATGTAATTAGTAAATAGCGACAAGGGCCATATTGTACAACGTCAGGTTTCACCTAGGGGAACTGAGAAGCACGACAAACAATGGCCAGCAAAGGTCAGAATTTCAACTTAGATTTTCCCCTCCGTATGCAGTTCCCAAATCCCCGAACTTCGTTTTTTTTTTTTTTTTTTTTTAGTTCACACAGTCATAAGAATTCAATGTGCACGACCACAAACATGAATAGAACCTTATACAAAAATAAAATAACCTAACTTGAAATCAGTAATGCATAGAGTGGACCAGTTACCTTAACCCTTTACTATAAGCAGTCCCTTAAAATCTTTCGTTATGTTCTATAAGCTAATTACAACAGCTGATCCACCTTACACTTAACACTAAAGACAATTTTCTTGTGTATACGTTGTCACAAACGTTCTTTGTAAGCAAAGTAACTTGAATCGGTAATTTATAGACCAGCTTTTGTAATCCTATTTCCTAATAACAGAGTGCAAAGGTCCAACAATTGTTTCATAAATATGGTTGAACTCCTGCGCGCAGCATTCACGTATCAAGAAATTACGGTACTTTTGAATTTGGGTAGGCCTATATTATTACTGACGAGCAATTACTTCAGTTTGTATGTTGTACGGCGCTTCAGTCTAATATTTTAATATAATGACTGATTCTGAAATAATTATTAAATAACATAAATCCCTATAATCACATAGTTAAGAAACGAAGTTGCCAGAAATACTATAGATCTGTAGGATCTATTTTCATATCCTACGAATGCAACTTAGGAATACCTAGGAACTAAATTTGCAATGTTATATTATGCAGTAACATAAGCAACTTCCCGTATCAAGATTGGAATTACGTAGGCCTATCGGGTCTGACCAGATATAAACCTACTTATTAGTAACCGAAACAGCTACGGAAACGTTGATTTACATGAAATTAAAATGTCCTAGTAAAACAAAAACTGTAGTTTGAAGAAAAAAAAACAAGACTTAAAATATGTACGATGAAATTGCGACTTATTTACCAGGTATGTCTTTGTCCGCTGTCCTCACTCGTATCTCATTCCACTTTCTCTTCTTATCCTACTCACGCAATACCTTGCGTTTTCAACAAATTTTCAATACAAACTAAACGACCTCCATTGCTGCACATCCTGGGATATTTTATGTTTGAAACAAACTTGGTTTTCATAATACAATCGCATCACTTCAATTCAAATCAAATTTCATTAATTTTCGACGCACTTTAGCATTATACACATCGGCGAAAAGAACAGTAACATGGCGTCTGAACAGGCTGTTCCATCGATCAGTAGCACCCCTCCGAGAAGCCTACTCCCTTTCAGATAGGATCTCGTGGCCGAGTATTCATTTTTTCAAGATAACTTGCATCACTATTAATTTTCCAAACACCTGTCACAAAATAAAACACTGTGATTACTTCCTGTATAAATTTATGTGCGAAAAAATGTCAAGGGCAATTATGAACGGAGTAGGGGAAAAGTTCAAGTAAGTTCAATGGCTACATCATCTGACGTTCAACGTCTACACCAAACATGCCCTAAAACCCGCACTAACTAACACATATTTTCACAACACTTACCACGCAATTATAAGAAACACACACTAAAAACCACACGCACAAGTTGGTTCCCATCTAATATCGATATCGCATTTTAAACGTAGATGGTACGTTTCCTCAACGAATTGCAGCTCTACCTTCAAAGCTTTTAATCATGGCAGTCAAGTCAACCGCATTACGAACTAACGGTGTAGGAACGGAACTGACAATGAAATAGTTAACAGCCAATATAATTAATTATTTAATCAATTACTATTTTACTAATGTAATTTCTGATGCCCTACAATTAAGAACACAACGCCTTTGGCTCTGTCACAATCGCAAGGTCTAAAGCATTGAAGGTTTAATTTCTGCACTGCGGAAGAATCCTTCTCGGTCACAACGCACTACGACGGTACAAGCATGTGCAAAGAGAAGGGCGGAAAGCGGAATGTTTACGTGTTCGATTGCTTTATATTTTCCAGGCATTTCTTGTATCCATTGTGTTGCAGCAGATTCAGTTCTTGTTTCCTCTGGATTTCTTGATGACATTAGTAATAAAAGAAAATTCTTTGATACGACATTCATTGCTTTGTACTTTAATATTCTGCAATGAAATAACTAAATGACACGAGAAGACATTCTATTCAATTTATTCAGCTTGTACGTTAGTTAGCTAACAATAGTAAGCATTACAACTATCAGATGACATAAAAAAAAATTACAAAAATAAATCTGTAGGGAAGATCTAGAAGATTGACAGTCAGTATGAATATGAACGCTGCGAGTCGATTCCAATATTCATATTTATCTTCAGTGTTCAAGTTTCGACGAGGGATGCGGTGGTGTATAAGCCTCCTTGTGCAAAGAATGCCGTCTCTGTTTTTGAGCGAAACGAATCAACAAAATTGGAAACAAAACATTGTTATCAAAATTTAAATTTACTAGTGTTCAATAGTACTGAATCTTGTACCCTGCTTCAAAAGCAGATTTAAAATTCGGGAATCAAATTCTTTCAAATTAAATGTTTCTTTTAAGTTCATATTGTGATTTGGACAAAGATATGAGGCCGCAAAGCTAGCATAGCATTGAAAGGTGTGTTCGAATGTCCCAACCATGCAACCCATAGTTAATATTTGTCAATTAGACCACTGGCTTGAGATGACATTAGGACATGGATATCATGCATTGTAATGTTTACCGAATGAACGATAGCGAGTTTGACGAAAGTCGTAGGTTTATGGATTTTGTATAATTTGATTTATGGATTCTGCGTGTGAAGTTCGCAGCTTCAGAAACATAAATGATCAGATGTTTACAAGCATCAGATTTGCAAGTTGTATTGCAAGCAACGTTCTCGAAGCGTAACAGGTCAAGTGGGAGAACGCATTTACACTTCGATGCATTTGATCTTTCCAGCATCCGTTGCTAACAAAGTAGAAAGCCGATATTTTATTTGTAGGAAAGGTTCAAATTTCCGAAGAAATAGAACTATTAACGATGTAGACCACCCCTGGCATCTTGGTACATATACTTTCCATTGATTTACATGGGAATTGTTTTACACTCATTTTATGCCTGTCAAAAATAGAATATTCAAGTTACGCTTTCACGAATTTATCTTGGTGGTTATTTTAACTCTTGTATAGTTTTGGTTTGTGAAATGTCTTCAAGTATAATGCATTATTAATAGTTTGCTATATAAATCAAAATATGTCAAGGGGAAATTACAATGTTCGTGTGTAAAATAATGCATTTCTATAAAATAGCACGAGTCCAAGATAACATGACGAGAAACTAGGCGAAAACAGAAGTTAAAAATTACGCTCTGAGAGATATAAGACGAGTAAAACAATGCCAATGTATATCAATGGAAAGTGTGTACCAAGATGGCGGGGATGGTCTACACCGTTAAGCATTCTAATATTTTTAAATACAGGTACTTGTAAAGCTGTACTCTCAGTTAAATAAAATAACATACACGGTAGTACGGTACTGTACTCGACGGAAGAAAAGTTTATCTTACTTGCCCAAGCTGTTCTTGCTCTGTGCAGGAAGAGTAGCACTTTTATGAGACATCACAATGAAAATTCATTTTGAAAGATCATCATTAGGGTTCTGCCGAACTACAGTTAGAATTTTTTTTAGATTAAGAAAACCAACTGCTCTGGTTGACATACAGAATTTTGGATTTTACCATTCGAATTCTCTCAAGTAGATCCTTAAGGTGTCCACATTAATTCGTCGATATAAAATCACCGACGGAACAAATTTTTCACAGTACAGTTCATCGACATAACAAAGCATCGACGGTAAACTCATCGATGGCAAATTCCATGGACAGCAAAATCATCGATGGTACAGTGACAAACGATAAATTCGTCGACAGCAAAATCACCAACGGTTAACTCCTCTACGGCATATTCATCGACGGTAAAGTTATTAAGGGCAGTTTCATCGACTGCAAAGCCATCTATGGAAAACTAACTGACAATAGCAAATGCATCAACTTCAAATTCATTGACAGGAAACTCAACAGCGTCAAATCCATGGGCAGCAAAATCATCAAAGATAAACTCTTCGATAACAATATGAACGAGCAATGTATATATTGGGAAAATACAATCGGGCAAGCTCAATAGTGTCCCAGATAGAACCAAACTTGCAGCAGTTTATACGAGATTTGGCATTGCAAGTTTGCAAACTTATTACAAACTTGCAGCAAATTTGCTAGTTGACAGAGGACTAAGTTGCTCATACAAACCTTTCACGCCAAATTGCTACAAACCAGCCTTGCCAAACATAAAGCCTGCGGCGAAAAAAAAAACTGTCCGGAGTGAGGCTCGAACTTAGAATCTTGTTTTGTTTGTTGTCCGTCACTGTAACCACTGCTCTATCACGCCAATCCTGAATGTAATCTATTTTACTAGTACTTTTAGGCTACGAAGGCAGTTTCTGAAGTAAGTGCAGAAATTCAAAATTGGGAATACTTGTTGATCCTGATTTAGTGCTATGAAACCTGCCTCGCTAATTTTTCACAAGCGAGCATCCTCAAGAAAATCATAATGATTTTACTGATGGGTCGATGACATATTGCGTTTTTGTTCTTTGTATTGCGTATAATGAAAGAGAAGAATAATTATATAATCTGAACTGGTCAAGTAATTTTTGGGAAATGCGTACAATTTTGGAATTTGTTTAAAATCTTGAAAAATACGTAAGGAAGGAAAGAGAAGCAAATATTTATACGTACGAACTAAAAGAAGTTGTTAAAAGAATGAAGATATTGTTTATGGCCCGACGTTCCAGTTAGAATATATGATAATTGGTCATCAAATGCTGTTGAGTCCATTGTTATAGGCACTCGCTCTCCTCTCTTCTCTCTTTCCGTTTTTAGTGGACACGTAGGCTAAAACGAAGTTCTTTCCTACTTTCTTGCTTTCACCTTTCCTTTTTCATGTCTATAAAAATATTTATCGGATGAAATATTACAACTCTTGTGGAGAGCTGATAAACCTCTTGTTAATTTTTATAGGGATTCTAATGTTTTTCTTTTATTTGTCGTTTCATGATGAATACGAAAGTGGTCATTCGCTTGCTGGTTCAGAAATTTGGCACATCTGATGACGCACCATCCATTGCAGACCGGGAAATGTTCGACCAGATATGTGCCGAGTTGTTGGATGAACAAGTGATCGTTGAGCTGTATGAATCTCTGATATAGGACGCTTCAGACCTGGATGTTGCAGTAGCTCATCGTATGTTCTGTCACCGGAAGAAAGAAGAAAGGAGTCAGCGAACTGTTAGAAGAATACAAAGAACGGGCATTCCAGTACTGGACAAGCCCTGTTGGAGGAAAGAGAAGGTCTCTGGTATCTGTTCGATCCAAGTTTTCAAAGATCAAATCGATTGGCGTGCTGCAGAACTATGAACGATCGTGAGTAAAGATGACGTCGCGCGTGAAGATGAGTACTATAAACACCAGAGTGTTTGAGCACTTCAAAGAAATGTCTGCACGCAATGCCATAATTCACGACAGAACAATCAGACAGTGGGCATTGCAAATCAAACGCCAGGTTGATCCAGATGATAAACTGAATTTCAAGGCATCAGATTCATGGATTTACAATTTTAAGAAAAGGAATAGGATCGTCTCGCGATCAATTTCTCATAAAGTGTCAAAGACCTGCGCCTCAAAAGAGGAGGATATACAGCGGAAATCAGATGAATTCGTCAGAAAAATGAAATCCTTGTTCATTGAACGACATTTGGTTCCCAAACAGATCCTGAACACAGATCAAAGTCGTTTCGAGAAAGAAATGCATTCAGGACGAACACTTTGACCAATGGGCATTAAACGAGTATATGCAACTGTAGGATCTACGTCGGCAACGACGCACTCATACATGATAATGCCGGTAATCTCAATGGACGGAGATCTACATTCGACGATGTACATGCTTTGTGCAGAATCCAGCCGGAAATGTCCTCAAAGCAAACCAGCTGATCCATCAAATATTATGCCTTATGCTTCTGGCTCTGCTAACATGAAAAAAGAAGATCAGAAGATAATGCTGACCAATGTATTCTGCCCAAGTGTGTGTACTTTATACGAAGAACCCATGCTTCTACTTCTTGATTCGTGGTCAGCCAATACGGATGAAGTGTTAAATCAACAATTCCAGAAAGCATTAGTGAATTTGAATGGCATTTGATTCCACCAGGATGCACAGGACTCATTCAGGCACTGGATGTCTACTTCTTCCGCCCGAATAAAGCATTTGTTAAGTTCGTGACTGATGCCATTATCGCGACCGAAGGGTTCAACATCTGGCATCGGGACAACTTCATTCGTCTCCAAATCCTTCACTCATTATCAGTTTTCATCCCCAATGTTTCGAAACATGATCAAGTATGCATGGTACAAGTCAGGATATATGGACGAAGAACCGGAACCATTCAGGACGCCGATGCAGTACTGCTGTGACACTGTTGGCTCTGAAGTTTGTTCATCATATCAGTGCAATGCTTTTTCATTCATGAGATGTGCTCATTGTAACAACACGTTTTGTCTGAATCATCTACTCATTGACAGTCTGCATATAAATTGCACTTAACTCGAATTTCCTGATGACTATTTCAGGATTTCTGGTGATTTCGCTTATTACCACTGAAATCAAAATAGTATTGGCGAAGTAGTACACAGCACTATAATAAACTATACTTTGTCAGTAAATGACGTTGGTTTCATCGTTATAGTCCCTGCCTTCACCGATATTTTCGGACATTTAATATTCTGGCAACACTGCGAATGTCTACAGCTGGCAACACTGACGGTGCTTCACACTAGTCGCTTCTAGTGTAGAACAGCATTACCTATAATCATGGTAAGTTACACTTCATTCTCTGCTTTCGTTTATGAGAAACTGACAAATGAAAACGGGTACAGTTTTACTGGACCGAAGCACTAGTTCACCCTTAACCCGTTCTCCTGCCTCTCACACTCCCGCTCCGAAAAATAATAATTCACATTCTGACTTCCTACCCTGTCCCCTCTCTTTTGGAACCAGTCTGGCGAAAATCCCCGGAACTTGGTTCGTAAGGTTCCCTTGTCCAGAGGTAAAAAAGGTTTGGTTAGCATTCGGGAGGACGTGGGTTCAATCCCAGCGGCCTACAGTCCTGACTAAGGTTTTTCAGAGTTTTCCGCAGTCACACTAAGAAAATACCGGGGTGGTACCCTCAACTTAGACCCTGGCCGACACCTACCCGCATCCTTTTCCCTTTCCTGACCCGGCCTGAGCCTTAGATGCCTGAAAATCGTAAATAAAGTTCTAATTGTAACCTCACGGGCGAGCATACTGATTGAGATTTTCCAGGGTTCTCCTCTTTACTAAGCGAATGGCACTTAAGTAAGACTCTAACCGCTACGTTTCCTATTCTTTCCTTTACCATATCCTGGTCCGATTCAAAGATGGTTAAAGAAGTTATACTTCAATTCAATTCAACAAGATGCAATTCAACGCACTTATTTTAAATCAGATTATTTATTGTACTACTTTTCTATCTTTTGCACAAGTGCAAAACACCACATACTTCTTTTGATTTTACAACGAAGCCCCAACCACACACACACAATGCAAGAAGACAATAACCTAAAATAAATGGTTCCTTCCCCTGTGCAAATAATAACTGCTGCTCTCAAATACCATGAAAGAATAAACAAACAAAGAAAGGAATGACTAACTCCATTGACACAAAGGTTGGAACAGCGGGAGTAAAATGTCGTTGGCCACTCAACTTGTTCTTGATTGTTGGGAGCAAGTCATTTTGGGCTAAATCTGGTGAATGCGCCATGAGTTTAATGTTTTCATATTGTTGCAGTTGCTGTGTGCGACCTGGTATTGTCGTGATGCAGAATGATGCGACGGTTGAGGTTGGACATGTAACGGGGATTATGACATAGATCTTGTACTTTTATTGATAAGTCTCATAATCTCATATGTAAAGGTGTCATCGGTAGAAGGAGCGCGCACTGAGAATAAAACACGTTTGAAAATAGAGAACTCGGTGCAGTTAGAGTAGAAACGGATGGACTGTAATTAATTAAAATGTTATTAAGGCGATAAACTTGATAATGTAGTTTGCGACCTGTTCTATAACAATGCATGACCACACTTGTCCACTTACCATCCAAATCTGGAACCCAATCTCCAATCCGCTGTCGCTGGATCCGAAGATGTTAGAAAATGACGTATCACTAACGTACCTGAACGTCACTTGAAGCTCCGAACTTTTAAAGCCACTCATCATCAGAGCCCATCCAAAAGGAATATGACAAAGATTGTGAAAATATCGTAGTACATCAAGTAATAACAATATGAGTATTTATTTTCCAGAAGAGGTTGCTGCGCAATGACATAGGTTACAAGCTTATTTGCGCGTGCTACAAATATATTGGAATGCAGGCAAACAACACTTTTACAGAATAATTATAATGCTTGCGTACAACGAATAAATTATTGCAGTTTACTTCACACTGTCTTTCAACACAAAAATTGGAGGAGAATTCAGTACTTCAATACGATATTGCAAAAATAAAACGTAAATAGGAACACAATGTTGATTAAGGATAGGAAAATATAGAAACAACAAAATACTTAACTCCTAAATAATATCACACTACTATAGAACGGAATAATTTCTTATAATATCTTTCGTCGTATAATAGTTCATACACTATTACACATCACTAATATAGCTATCTGACTAATATGTCACGATTATGTCCATAAATAGAGAAAAAAAGATTATTGTCTGGATACTTTTTTTTCTTTCGTTAAAAACTATGTGGCCACGCTACATACGATTGGCTCTAACTTTTGTTATCCGTCCTTTTCAGGGCGAAACTATTTATTTCTATCAGAAAAATATGTATCAAGTAAATCACAACATGAAAAATGTGATTTCTGTCTAAAAACGTTTTCTGGACGAATTCGTCTCAGTTATTATATATGTACGTCCTTATCAGGGCGAAATATGTTACTTAAGTGTTGAAAAGACGTTCTTTTCAGGACGAAATTATTTTTACTTACAGTACATATCGGATGGAAACTGCCATCTAGTACAGCAACCAGACTAAATTATGATCCTGTTACTATTCGTCTAATAATAATATTTCATGTAGTAACATCGGAACTGTATTACTTTGGCAGCTACAATAAACTATTTCAGTTTTTATCGACGATCTCGTACCAATAGTTTGTATTTCTTTCTGTGATTAATATCAGACTTAGGGCCATATTTATGAACAACCCCCAAGAATGGGTGGCTCCCAGGGGTATTGAAATTATATACTCCTGGGAGCCCCTCACCTCTTGGGAGTTATTCATAAATATGGCCCTTAATGTAGCCTAACCTAATGCAATTTTATCATGTTACACGCTAACCAGACCTACATAGTTAGCGATTTACTGACTTTGTATAACTGCTTAACGACGTCCACTAATTTGGCTACTTTAACTAATTATGCAGGCCTTGGTATCAAATTATGTCACATTAACGTAGGTACGGAGTATCAAATTCAGTATTTTATACACTTTTATTTATGGTTGAAACAGACAACAGTACTGTATGAATATTGAGCACCTTTGAATGATTATTTGGCCAGTACAATAACCATAACTAGCAATACTTTGAGTCAGTGCACTGCCTTTACTTTACTTATAGATTTGCCTCTTCAAGATGCATCTGTTCATAAATGACTAGTAAGAATTTGTTTCACATATGCTTTATATTTATATGGATAAAATTATACCCACAGCTTCGTATAGTCATCGATTTGTACGAATACACCGCGAAGAGCTCTTTTCTCACTTACTGTTTGTTTTACGTAAAGGCCTTGTCGGGTATACTTCAATATGCGTCGTGTATCTGGACGATCAAGCTTAATCTTTATCGGTACAGATACTCACTTGTATTTGGACTAAATTTCGCACTATAAAATCACTTATTATTATGCATGCATGTAATGAATACAAGCCATACGTCATAAATATTATAGTTTTCGTAAAAATTACCACAATTATGCACTTACTTGTATATAACCTCTTGCCTTCGTTTCGTATCCTGGCTGCCTTCAAGCACGTTACAGTTTTCCGTCAATTATTCCCTTATCTTGAATTTTCATGTGGAAATTTTCATATATATCTTTTCATATGTACCTAGAATTTTCATATAGACTATGTTTTATATGTGTTATTATTCATAAGGATTTTGATGGAATATGTACTACGAGAAACGCTTGTAACAGGCTTGGTCAACATGCCCGATAACTGGTACTTACATGGCTGACCATTGGTTCTGAGTGTCCGACAACTGGTGAAAATTGTATATTTTCCTAAAAACAATATTCATACGAAATACGTGTAAAATTTTGAGTTACAAATGTTTTACTGTATTTTAGTTAAGAAAAGTGTAAAGAATTAAAGAGTGTAAGTGTAAGTATTAGGTCAAACAGGAAATCTGGAAACAAAATAAGCGTCGCTTAACTGGCCGACCACTGGTGCCCTTACCGTACGACCTTCTGCCTTGAACGCGACAATGTATATCCATTTTAAATTAAAACAGATCTAAGCATAATGTGCTTTTAAGAAAACTTCTAAATTATTAGGAAGAAAATTAACATACCCAAATTTAACATCACAATAAAACTAACTAAGAATTACATCCTGGATGACAACAGGAACGGTCGTGAATTCCAAACACCTATAGTCGTACACAATAATAAAGTTAATAAGGAATTCTGCCATGATTTTCAGTTTCGGGGGTGTAAAGTCAAAATTGGGAGGGGGTAAGTAGAGTTTTGCACGGTTTATGTAGATTTTTGACCGTAAAACTTTTAAACTAGGGAGAGTTTTTTCATAGTATTTGGGGGCTGACACCCCTCTCAAAGGGGGGGATCTGGCGGAATCACTAAACTTACTAGACATGACTATTGAGTATTGTTTCTTATATAAAGTGAAAACAGAACATATGAAAAGCTGATAGAACAATTTATGTCTTAAAACTATTAAAAACAACAATTTTACCCTAATTTTTAGAACGGTGTTCTTAAATCTCAAATAAGATTTCGGGTATTCTAAGTTAGTCATCGAAGCCTGAAACTTTAATTTCTTTCCGGTATACAATGCCCCTATCGATAGCTGATAAAAATTAAATATCAAGTTAAAGCTTTCCGAAAACTTGAGATATTTTTATACACATTTCATGTGACAGATCTTGTTATGATGATATTTATATAAAAATGGCCGACCACTGGGGCATGTCCGACGATCGGTGCCCTTACCATATTTCTTTTGATGTTAACGTTGTTCGTGTATATATATATATATATATATCATAAAACTCTACAAGTGTTTAACTTTCCCTTCTTCATTCTTTATTTAGACCTATTTATATCCTTTCTGTCCTTAAACTAATTTTTTACATTTATATAACTTTTTGGTTCTATTTTTATTTCATTAGCATTTCATAGGTCTCGTAAATGCATAATATTTTTCTTTAAATTAATATAGACAATCTCAATGCCTTATTAGAAGAAGAGCCACTGCTTAACTTAGCCATATAAAAGAATAAATTAATAAATCGACAAATAACTGAATAAAGAAATGAATTTAAATAAAAATAAAAATCTGTATTCTGTTGCACTGCAGTACTGCACAATTTCCAGTGGAGGAACTAGAAGTAATTAAACAAATATCAGGCAAGGATATTTCATTAGAGTACCCACTCAAGTTGGAAGCAGTTTGTCAGAAATGGGAGGCTCTTGAAAAAAAACCTGAAACTTGAGATTTTTAGACAATATTTCCATTATTAAAGGAACAGTTGTTTGAGAGATAGATGCTGTGTTTCACTAACGATAGATGTTGGATTTCACCAACCTTCGTAAATAAGGATTCGTTACTTAATGAATTTTAAAGCGCTTAAAGTTACCTAACGATTCGTTAAAGAATTACGAAGATTAGTGAAATAGACCAAGAGTCTGAACGGATTTCAATATACACTTAAACTTTTTCTTTACATGTTTGAATATAAGTTGGGGAGATTCTAAGGACTGGACCAACAGATTTTGGTAGTGTTGTTCGAAAAACTCCATTCAATAGACTCCCCACGGGACATCGAACCATGCTTCTGATGAGCCATTTACGTTTGACTATACGTATCCTGAAATCGGTCTTAGCATAGAGTAGAATTTCTTAATACAATAACAAGCAATTAAAAACAGTTTTACAGTGTTTGAAAATTCGCTTTTATTCTAGTTTTCTAAAAAAAAAAAAAGTTTATCGTGCGTCTTACGGTGAGTCCACACTAGGTCACAATCTTATACATGTACTTGTAGACGAGGACTGTCTCATGATCGAGACAATCTTCGATTTCTTCTTAGTTATTCCGAAATTTGAAGATAGAAAACTCTTCAGTCACTCCCAATACTTTTGACAAGAATCTTTTCAGTCATTTGAAAACGTTATTTCATTGCGTCTGGGACGACTTCGTTATATTTTCTTATTTATTTATCGAAATGGTACAATTCCCGTGGGAAATTTTGAAAACTTCTTCATTTCTGGTTACGCGTGAATAGATTTAAGTCCGAACTTCGTATATTACTTAAGAAAAATATGATTACTTTGGTAAACTTTATTTTGTATGAGCCATTTAAGTAACTTTTGACTTCGTCCAGTCACAATTAAATGAGCACAATGCTTGTTAAAATCCACAAACATCTACCCCTGGCAGGATTCGAACCCTCAACCTTGGAGACGCTGGCCCAACGTCTAAGATCACATGACTACCTAGTTGGCAAATAAACATCATTACTGTGTAGATAACTCCGTAAATAATATGTAGTAATTTTATTATTTTGACATGTTATGTTATTCTTACAGGAGTCATTCATTAGTTTATACAGAAGGAATAAATAACTAAATGAGAGAGAAATAAGATCACGATTCAAAATCCAAGTTACATCAAAATATGTATATATTTTATATCAAGTACACATAAAAGGAATCAAAATAAAATTACAATATATTACAACAATACAACAGCTAAAATATCAAATACATGTTTCATTTTAAAAATGATTAAAATCTTAACGAATTTAATGGCGGTTCTATGGTAAGAGAAAGCTTAAAATTTTCTCTTTGTTCTTTGTACATTGCTTTCAGAAAATATTCCCGTGCTAATACTGTTTGCGTTAGTGCGTATTTACGAGCAGCCTCTTGACTTCGATGCAAGAAGTTCGCAACTTCCTGTAACTTTTTGAAACAATCGTTCTTTTCACTATGTATGGAAGTCATGTCACTTAACAACAAATTACGGAATGCTTGGCGACGTTTTAACACAAAATGTTTCCACTTTTTCACTGTCCACCTTGCAAGGATCTCCTGGCGCAGATAAAACGAGGCGAGATTCACAAGCTCCATAGAATCACTTTTTCTTGATCCCTGGAATAATTTTGATGATTCAGTGAATGCTACAGAGGAAGAGGAATTCCAAAATCTTATCGTTGGGTTCTTCCAGAGGGTCTTAAAACGCTTAAGCATTCCCTTTCTTGTATGTGATGGAGAAGGATTTTCCATGGTTCCATCAGTGTGTACCTTCAAAGCTGTGAATAAAACAAAAAAACACTGTTTCTGAAATAAACACCCTCGTCAGATGTTCTAATTTAGTACTCAGCTTTTGAAAAACATTATGGTGAGCCACAAGCATATCGTCACCACCTTGGAACCAGAAGGAACTATGTCCACTTTTGCTACTTTTGAGAAAAAACAATTTTAAAGTTTAAAGTTCAATTTAAAGCCTCTAAATTTATTTCATTTCTAACATTTCTAGCCACTTGGAGGTTGTTTCGTGAGATAGTATTTTTGGAGTTGATGTCTTTCAGTACAAGGCCTTCGAGTGCAATCTTAACTCCATTTTGCCAAAAAGTGGACATAGGTTTCAAGGTGACAATATGGTTCAAGCCATTTCTATGAAGTGATCAATGAACCATGATTAAGCGTAAGAAAAGGCTTTGAGTATTATTATTTAATACTGACATACGAAAGAAGTCTCATCCAATGATTTAAGTTATTAAATTTGTCCAAGAAATTCAAAGCAGATGAAGAAGTTTTTCAAACTTCCTTTTGACAGAGGAAAAAGCTTCAATATCGAAAGTCAAGACAGGGTTCATTGAAAAGAGTGGTTCGGAACCAACGTTACCAAAAAACTGAAGATTCGTCTTTAGAATCTCACCAGCTAGTTTAGGACATTTCTGTCAATTGTAAGTCAACAAACTCTTTCCAAGCAAACAATCAGAGACACAGAGACTTAAGTTTGATATAACGTCGAAGTATGGCTGTACAAACACCTCATGATCTTAAAACAAGTGAGGAAGAACCTAATCGGAAGACTGTGCACAATGGGCTACCGCACGGCTTCAGTACCGAGACATTTCCAATGACACCTTAACCATCTTCGCAGCCTGACTAGTTCTTGAGTTAATGATCGACAGACAGAGGGATGCAGTTTTGAATTCGTATCGCCGAAACCTTTCCAACGAGATTTCAGCCACCTTCGTAGCCCTAGTAGTCCTGAGTTGAAAGTTGTCGAGAGACGGACATAGTGGCACTGAAGCCTCAAAAATTATGGTTAAATGGCAGGGAGTCTTCAACTATCACTAATCTCACTCTTTACTCAGTGAAGAATGGTGTACAGTTAAACCGTTGTATGATCAAATCGATATACTCCCTTCTAACATTCCCGAAATCTTTGGAATACTCTGAAGTAAACGGCAATTATGTTAACAGATGAGACAGCCAAATCGTTCCGTTTACTGATATATTTTGAGTGGAAAGAGTATTGATTCCTGTACTTAGGGATGATAGATGTGAGAAAAAGTTGCCTACGACGTAGGTATTTAATTTCATAGTATTACCTTACTCTAATGATTAGTAAAGAAAATGGAAGACTAATTATAATTAGACTAATTATAATAGAATAATTATTTCCAACCTAGAGCACGCATACTCTCTGAACTAAAAGCCAAAACATTTCGAGATATCCGAAACAAAATAATGATGACGGAAAGAGGCACCAATGTATTTCAAAACATATTAATATTGTTGCAGTTATTAATAAACTAACACATGTAATATTTTAAAATAAGCTGTAATGTATTTACTTGAACTTATGATGGTTTCTTGTCCGCTGTAAATGTAAATATATAAGCACTGCGTGTTCACCGTATATTATTCTATTCCTTTTTAATGTCATTATTGAGCTGTTGGTCTAACTATAACAGACATACAGAGTTATAGCATCTACGGGGGTCTACAAAATACACACATAAGTGACACATTCATTTATCGTTACAATACAAGTTTGAAACTGCAGCAATTACAGATATTTGTTTTGCTAATATAACGGGGACAAATTGAAGACCTGAATTGAAAAATATCCCAAGTCCACTGTTTTCGTATTTGCATTTTTCTGTTCGTCGGTATCTACCAGGTGTGTAAATATGAAACCGGAATTTGTGCATAGACGGCGTTAGCTGTCACTGTGGTTACCGTAAAACTGCGTCCTTGGAGCCACTTGCTTGTTTTGACTGCTGATAACGATTTGCAACTCACAACCAGACAAGTTTCATGTCATAGTGTAGTGTTTAATAGCGTTGAACATGGCGCAATGTGTACCTACAAACTACGATGTGCGGACAGCATTGATTTTTTGTTACCATTTGAAGAAAACTGCTGCAGAATCGCATCGTATGCTTGTCGAAGCTTATGGTGATCATGCTCTTGGTAAGTCACAGTGCTATGAGTGGTTTACAAAATTTAAAAGTGGCGATTTAGACGTGAGAAACGAAGAACGTGGAAGACCACCAAAAAAGTTTGCAGATAGCGAATTGCAAGCTTTGTTGGATGAGGATGACGCTCAAACGCAACAACAACTCGCGGATCAATTAAATGTGACACGAGAAGCAGTTTCCATATGTTTAAGAGCCATGGACAAGATTCAGAAGGTGGGAAAATGGGTTCCACATGCATTGACTGAACGACAGCAGGAAAACCGAAAAACCACTTGCGAAATTCTGCTCGCCAGGTACAAAAGGAAACAATTTCTCCATCGAACTGTGACTGGTGACGAAAAGTAGATTTTTTTCGAGAATCGTAAGCGTAAAAGATCATGGGTAACTCCAGGAGAACCGGCGACATTGACTGCAAGACCAAATCGTTATGGACGGAAGACAATGCTCTGTGTTTCGTGGGATCAGAAGGGAGTGAGTGATCTATTATGAACTGCTGAAACCTGGCGAAACCGTTAATACCCAACGTTACCGACAACAAATGATCGATTTGCATCCAGCTTTGCGTGAAAAATGACCAGAATATGAGCAAAGACAACATAAAGTGATTGTGCTTCACGATAATGCACCCTCCCACACAGCAAAACCGGTGAAGGAAACGATTGCGACGTTTAGTTGGGAAATCCTTTCGCATGCGGCTTACTCACCAGACTTGGCGCCTTCCGATTTTCACTTATTTGCATCCATGGGACACGCACTTGCTGACCAGCGCGTCACATCTTACGAAAATGGCTTGATGACTGGTTTGCAGCACAAGAGGCACAGTTTTTTTTGGTCTGGCATCCACACATTGCCGGAATGATGGCAGAAATGTATCGCTAGCGATGACCAATACTTCGAATAAAATAGTTCTTAGCATTGTCATCTAATCACTGTGTCTTTTCTGTACTATCATGGCCAATATAATGTTTACATGACTTTGTTATAAACGATTTTTCCCTAAGCCTAGAAGGTAGGCCACCCAACAGACGTATATTGGGCGGTGTGTGATTCTGAGAGTGTGTGAGTAAGCGAGCAAGGGTTGGAATTTTCTTTTCTTTGACAGGAAACATTATCACATGTCCTGGGTTCTGGAAAGATATTCATGATTTCTTGTATGTAGAAAATAATAAAAAAACTTAAGCAAAACGCATTTCAAACATCAAAACAGGAAACCTAACACCATTTTTATTTTAGGTGGGCCACTAGTTGAAGTGTACTGAAAAGTGTAATTCAAATTGTCTAATAGAAATGATCATTCCCGAACATGGAGAAACAAAAATGAACTTTAAAACCTATGGTTTCTTTCTTATTTCTATCGTAATGAATTCCATAGAACACTAACGTTATGCATGAAAGACAAGAGAAAAGGTCTGTTTCTATCAGTTCTTAAAAATAGGGCACGATGCACGATATTTACCCTTTCTAATTTCTGATATATGTTGTATTTACGTTATTTTGTGTGTACGTGCATGTTATAAACATCGAAACGAGTATGCTTTCTTCCGAGCGCCGTACCAAACGTTGGTTTTGTATTCGCGAGGTCCTCGGTTCGGTATCAGCGGCTGACAGTCCTGACTTAGGTTTTCCCAGTGTTTTCCTCAGCCTCGCCAGGGATATACCGGGATGGTACACTTCGCATCAAAAGATTGCGACAGTGAATGCCGTGCAGCTAGGCAACCAAAATGGCACTTTCTTATCCCATAATAGTGTCTGGTAAACAGACTCCTCCTTCCTCCGTCTCGCCTATACTAAAATCAACAAACATCATGAGCGCGTTTTTTTCTTCAAAATAGACATGTATTAGTATCGATAAAATGAAAGAATAAAAGCGAGACGAATCAATATACACAAGTAATTGGGAGGGAGGGAGGGGGAAATTTAAACACACACAATAAAAATTGAGGCAAAGTTGCCTAAAGACCTTAAAATAAATTCAATTTTAACATACAATGAAACATTGAAACCGATGGATGTCTGTTAGACAGAGGCAGAGAAATGAGAGAGAGAGAGAGAGAGAGAGAGAGAGAGAGAGAGAGAGAGAGAGAGAGAGAGAGAGAAAAAAGGGGGAAAGAGAAGAAGAAGAAGTACAGATAAAAATATGGAATTTAAACGTAGTAAAAAATATTAAGTTCATTTCCCACACTATAAAGTTCAGTTCCCACAAATTAAATCTAACAGCAAGATAGAAGTGACTTTTGCATTTTATATTTGTTCAGTGTTATTCGAATATATAAAGGGTGCAGTTACTAAGTAGGAATTCTATGCGCATTGCAGGTTCAACATTCTGGAAGATCCTTTGTTAGGGGTGTAACTTTAAATTATATAGGAAAGCGCCTGTTTCTGAACATGGCTAGTCCAACTGCATTTGCCGTAGTCGTAGAATTGCCAACATGAGCGCAGTTACGGAGGGCATGGGAAGCATTGCCCCCAACTTTCTGACAGAAAATAATAATTTCCTCCCCCTAACCATCCATCCGTCCATCAATCCATACAATTTATAGCCCCATGGTCACTGATTCACTGACTGACTGACTCATCCATATAAATTCCCAGGCCAAACTACTGGAGCTAGAAACACCAAATTTAGTATGAAGATGCAGGACCATAAGTAGGTAAAGGAAAAATGCGACATCTTGAAAAAGTCGTCATCTTGGATAAAAAATGGCCGCCAAATCCATTGTTGTATAGAATACACAGCCTAAACTGCTGGGCTAGCGAGATGAAGTTTGTCATGGAGGTACTTTATCTCTAGTAGGTTACGACAATATTGCCAAAAACGTCATTGTCCATCTTGAATCCAAAATGGCGGACCTCAAAAATCCACTTTCCACACCGTTTGAGCTAGAGATACGAAATTTGGTATGAAGATGTATGACCGAAAGTACTTTAGGAAAATATTGCAAAATGTTGAAAAAGTCGCCATCTTGAATCCAAAATGGTAGACCTAAAAATCTATTTTCCACTCCGTTCGAGTTAGAGATACAAAATTTCGCATAAAGGTGTATAAAAACAAGTAGTTTAGGAAAATATTACAAAATTTTGTAAAAGTCGCCACATTGTATTCATAATGGCCGCCCAAAAATCATTTTCGACACCGTTTGAGCTATAGAATTTAAATTTTATATGAAGGTGTACCTTCACGAGTAAGTCACGGCAATTTAATAAAACGTTAAAAAAGTCGCCATCTTGGATCCAAAATGGCCTCCAAACCCGTTGTTGTATAGAATACACAGTCTAAACCGCTAGAGCTAGAAACATCAAATTTGGTACAGAGGTACATCATCATTAGTAGGTTAAGAAAATATTACAAAATACATCCAGAGACGCCATTGGCAAGTCAGTGAAAAAGTCGATGAAATTTTGGAACTGGTGGAGCAAGACCGGCACGCAAGCTGTCAGGAAATAGCGGAGGCACTAAACATCAACCACATGACAGTTTGGAATCATGAAGAAGAGCAGGCTACAAAAAGAAGCTGGATGTTTGGGTGCCACATGAATTAACGCAAAGAAATTTGATTGACCGAAATACTATCAGTGAAATGCAGCTGAAACGCAACGAAATGGAACCATTTTTGAAGCGACTCATTACAGGCGATGAAAAATGGGTGAAATACGAGAATATCAAACGCAAGCGATCATTGTCAAAGGCTGGTGACCCTCCGCAAACGACTTCAAAGCCTGGATTGTCGGCAAACAAGGTTATGTTGAGTGTTTGGAGGGATTGCAAGGAAATTGTCCATTATGAGCTGCTGCAACCTGACGAAACCATCAATTCGGTCCTGTACTGTGCACAACTCGACCGTTTGAATGAAGCAATCCAGAAAAAGCGACCAGAATTGGCCAACAGAAAGGGAGTTGTGTTCAATGCGCTGCCACACACATCTTTGATGACTCAGACCAAATTGACGGAACTTGGTTGGGAAGTTTTCATGCATCCACCGTATAGCCCGGACCTTGCACCATCTGGCTACCATTTGTTTCGGTCTCTGCAAAACTCTCTTGATGGTAAAAAATTGGCCGACCGAAGCGCCAATCGCTTGGCCAAGTTTTTCGACGAATAAGCACAGAAGTTCTACACCGATGGAATTATGAAGCTACCCGAAAAATGGCGAAAGGTCATAGATAATAATGGTCAATAGGTACTTGATTAAAATTGATTTTCAATAAATAAATTTCTTGTTCAAAACTGAACCAAAACACCGCGGAGACTTTTTATATGACCCACTATATATATATATATATACAGATGCTTATCAGAATAATGGAAACACCTGAACGAAAGTGCAACTTACCAGATTAATATGGTGTCGGGCCACCTTTCGCCTTCAGAACAGCCTTGATGCGACGTGGGATGGAGGCATAGAGGTCGTGAATGGTAGCAAGTGGAATATTACACCATTCCTCGTGCAGGGCATCGGCCAGTTCTGTGAGAGAGGATGGAGGTGGAAATCGTCGCCGGAGTCGTGTTTCCAAGATGGACCACAGATGTTCAATTATGTTGAGATCTGGGGATTGGGCGGGCCAGGGGAGGTGTTGAACTTCATCCCGATGTTCCTCAAACCACGCTGCAACAACTCCAGCTGTGTGAATGGGTGCATTATCATCCTGGAATATGGCGTCATTGTCCGGGAACAACATCCGGACCATAGGATGCAAGTGGTCTCCTAAAATTGCGACATAATCGTTGGCAGTGATGCGTCCGCGAAGTGTGACCACAGGACCCAATGAAAACCATGATATTGCGGCCCACAGCATCACCGTGCCGCCGCCATATTTCACAGTTGGGCGGAGACACTGCAGATCATACGCTTCTTTGGGCGTTCTCCACACATAAACACGGCCCGTGGTTTGGAATAGGGTGAATGGTGACTCATCCGACCATACCCCACGTTTCCAGTCGTCAACGGTCCAAGTTGCATGGTCGCGGCACCATTTGCGGCGTGCTAAAGCGTTCTGGTCCCTGATGAGAGGTTTGGCCCGTGCAACACGACCCCGTAAGTTCATGTCATGTAATTCGCGGCGGACTGTGATTGTCGAAACAGGTTGGGGGAGGTGCTGATTGAGTTCCTCCGTCACTTGCGCCGCAGTGGCACGACGGTTCCGCGTGACAATGCGCTTTAATACCCGGCGTGCCCTGTCACTGATGCTTTTCTTCCGCCCACTGTTCCGCTTCCCCAATGTGGTTTTCCCGTGTGTTGTGTAGGCCGTCATCACCTTCGACACTGTCCCTGGCGACACAACTAACACACTAGCCACTGCCGTCACACTCACTCCACATAACCGCGCACCAACAATTTGCCCTCTTTGAAACTCTGAGAGGTCTCCCATTTTACACTACCTCCGTCTGCTGCAGCCACTGCACACTCCTGTTCCACGACGCCTGACGTAGTATGGAGACCGACCTAACACACCACCACCAGCAGTCCGGCGCTGCGGTCGCCACGACACCACTGCCAACCCATACATCTGACGTGTTGCCAACTACAGGTGTTTCCATTATTCTGATAAGCATCTGTATATATATATATAAATTACATTTACTATACCTTAGCACGCAACATATTTTGTGTATTTTGCTACTAACATCTTCTTTGTAACGTAAATAACAACATAATATAAGAAATTATAAAGCATGAATATCGTGCCCCATTTTTAAGAACTGATAGAAACAGACGTTTTGTCTTGTCTTTCGTACATAACGTTAGTGTTCTATGTAATACTAGATTCATTAAGAAATAAATAATTACCTAGTAACCATAGGTTTCAACGTTCATTTTCGTTTCTCCATGTTCGGTAAGGATCTTTTCTATCGGACAATTTAAATAACATCTTTCAGTAAATTTCAACTAATGGCCCAACTAAAGTAAAATTGCGTTAGGTTCCCTGTTTTGCTGTTTCAAATGCGATTCTCTTACGTTGTTTTTATTATTATTGTTTCCTACATACTACAAGAAACCATAAATATCTTTCCAGAAGCCAAGACATGCGATAATGATTTCTCTTAAAGAAAAGAAAATTGCAACCCTTGCTCGTTCACGCACACACTCAGAATTACACATCACCCCCTCTACGTCAGTTGGGTGGCAAATCTTCTAGGCTTAGAGAAAAATCGTGTATAATAAAGTGATGTAAACATTATATTGGCCATGATAGTACATAATTTCCGGTTTCATATTTACGCACCTGGTATGTTTCAAAGACTATCCATTTGAATAAATATTACATGCTAATCACACCACAGAAACCCTTTCTTAATACTAAATAATGTCCGCTGAATAGGATAATATACGAAGACCTTGGACTGTTTTTCGTTCCTCCTGAAAAATATACTCCGGTCGACTTGGGATATTTTTCAATTTAGGTCTTCAATAGCAAAACATTCTAAGTCCACCGGAGTATTATTTTTCAGAAGGAACAAAAAGCAGTCTAAGGACTTGGGATGTTATTCTATTCAGCTGAAATGATTTTGTATTTAAAAAGGATTTTTAGTTGGAGTTAGGATGTAATAATCTATGCCCTTGGAACATAGATGCCGACAAACAGAAAAATAAAAAAACGAAAAAAGTGGACTCGGGATGTTTTGCAATTCAGATCTTCAATTATGGAAATGGTTTGCAAGTGTAAAAATGTTGGGAACTAGTAGATTCAAACTTTTAAATTCCATCTGATGGTTTAATTAGCTCAAAGAATAATGTAAAGTACTTTGTCTGGACTTTCTTCAATAAGTAAGCCACTCAGCCTACAAACTAGAGCTTTTCGAAGTGTGATCCATAATTTGTCTCAGGTAAAAATAGGCCGTTCCATCAATAAACCTTTTGCTGTGACGTAGGAGTCAAGCTAGAATCGTGAAACATATTCGGCATACTGGTCTAATTCTTGTCAACTTATTTCATTTCTTGTCATTTCAAATACAATGTAACGATATCTCTTATGTTTAAGTTATCTAGTATTGTATAACTACGATTTTCCTAAACAATATACATAAAATATATTTTTCTCTTCATAGCTTTAGTATTAATTTCTTTATGATTATTTTATGTATGAGGAGAATCTATTGGTGGTCTTGATTTATCCAAATTGTCTTTTTAGTGTTCCGCAATGGTTGGGAATGGTCCATTTGATTTTACGTTATTCCGAAAAGTTTGAGGAGCACTGCTATGAACTAGTCATGTAAACATAAGCATCATACATATAATGATACGGAAACATTTATGAAACGATAAATCCTAGCGCTACCAGTAGTGCCAGCATGTAAAAGCAAAAATGGTGTGGTTATATCATAACATCTTGCCCTATTGTAGCATTCTTGCTTTCACATACTGGCACTACTGCTATCGCTAAGATTTATCATGTCATACATTATTCCATGTCAAACGAACCTAAGACAACTACAATTGTGGCAATAAGGATTATTCGACCTTCAAGACATTGGTTTCTGCATCTAAGTAATACACCCAATCGTCATTTTTGATGCATACTCTTGGAACCTTTATTGAGATTATGAGTAGTTTAATATACGTCTGGAAATAATAATAACATTATATAATGATACAACACTTAAGGGCTGATTTTCATGAAAGCTTGCGATTTCAATGAGTAGCCAATTGAAACACGTGTTTTATTGTAAAGTAAGTGTTTCAACTTTCAATTGGCTATTCACCCAAATCGCAAGCTTTCATGAAAATCAGCCCTAATTTGTTGATTTATTACACGAAGAAGATCTCGATCTTCATTAAACTTCTCTTCCGTCTGACACGACAGCATTTATGGTACGATGAATATTAGCGATAGCAGTAGTGCCAGAGTTTGAAAGCAAAAATGCTACAATAGGGCAAGATGCTATGGTATAAATCCATATTTTTTATTTTTTTTAATTTTTTTTTATTTTTACGGTGGCACACTGCTATCGCTTAGATTCATAGTATAAATGCTGTCGTGTCAAACGGGACAAACAGATGTAGTTGTAGTCTATATGCAACACCCACAATCTAACTTAAAGTCTAAAAGAATCATTTGCTGTAAACACTATGCAAACATTAGATTCTGTTCAAATTTTAACCGATGACTAATAATAAAACATCTTTTTGTATTGTGTTCTTTGCCTGAAAGTTTAGCATCAGTTGTTCCTACGGCTGTTGGGTTCAAATATAGATGGGTGGCAACGTAATTCGCATAAGCACAACTTACCGTACGTAGATAGATAGGTGTAATCTAATGTAAATTGTAAAACCGTTTTTAATATAACCATTGCTTTGAAACATTGCTTTCCAGAGGTTGCATTGTAGAAAAAATAGTGTGGCAGAAGATTGAAATTAGTTCGTTCAGTTATAATAACATATACAATGTACTCTACTTACCATTTACCTCCTGGGCTGTAACTGATGTTTTAGATGACTTCTCTTTCATGAAGGAGTCACGAGCCATCAACCTACATAAAATGTCACCAATGTAAGGGAGATAAACGCCACTCTTCGTAGCACGTCGAAAGCTTTTTAGATAAGTTAGTTGTCTTGGATCGCGGTACTTCTTACATAACTTTTGAAACATTCTGAAATTAGAATTAATTATGAATACTTTTATACTTTTAAAATAATATGCTACATCAAATATAAAAAGCTGTAATTTATGTATGAGTATAATGTGAGCTATTAGTAGGCCTTCGTGCAAACATAACTATCTATATATATTCCTCATTTCTTAATGTACATATGTACAAAATTGATTTAATTCAGAATTGACTTTGCAATCTGATTTCTTTTAGATTAACAGAGTAATTGAAGTATATTACCTAATTTCCTTGAGCATTGTAGTTAGTGGTGAAGGTCGTGAACTTCACATTAGCATTCTGATATAACTGTGCAAATTGAAGTAATTTCTGAGTGCTATTAAAATCGAACCAGGACAAATATGAGGAAAATTAAACATGTACAGATTATGTTTGTCCCTAGATACCGTACCATATGGATGGTGACATTGTTAGGTTCTTTATTTCCCACTTAAAATCTTTGGTTAATGCGCACAGAAAAAAGCCTTAGTAAATCCAGTTATATTTGCATTGCTAAACTGTATTTTTAAAATTTATAGTAATCGTAACTATAATTGCCCTACGGTAACGATACCATTGTGCTAAATTGCCTATATCTGATATTCCTAAACAAATATAGGTCAATTTTACATTGCCGGGAAAATGAATTTTCAAAACTACCTACATGGTGCAGTCAACTGCACTTTCACCATACGGTTGCCGAATGTTGCAACAGGCTGCGGCCGCATTACTGCACCTATGGAACTAAAAAAGTAACTAGTGTCTGATGTGCTCCTTGTCGGTCTGCATTTTACTGTTCTCGGTTTCTTGTTCACATTAAGAAATTAAACCATTTAATTAATTAACAATGACATTCTTACAGTTAATAGGCTGGGAAACCTGTGTATGTGGTACTCCGTCAACCAGAAACATTGCTTAAATAGATGTATCGGGTACTATGATAATTAAATTATGTAGAACTTAGTGGCTAGGGTACGAAGTTGAGAAGATCGGGAGATTTCGTGAAAAGAAGTTAGAAAAGGAATGTTTAAGAACTTGAAACAGTGAGGAGGAAGACGGGAAAAAAATGATTCAAGAATTGTACTTGTTATATCACGGCGCCGAAAGAAGAACTGCTCTAAGGTTTCGTTTGTGAATAAGGTACTTATACGTTTGTAGAAAACACTTCAATAGACAAGTTGTTCATTATTTTCGAAATTACCATGATTAAGTTCAAGACATGAATAGCAAAAATATACAAGGGCGATCTTAATAATGAGGATTATCGAGGCTTTGTGAATATCTTAAGAAATGGACAGAGCACGACTTCCTCCATTTGGTTGTCCACGAAGAATGTTTTGTTTATCTCCAGGAAGCCAAACTCACAGAGTGGCCGGATATGGGCAAAAACTTGTGATGAAGTCCAGGATGACTAAAGACAACAAGAAAAAATAAGGAATCCATCTTTCATTGGAGTGTTCATCGTGATCCTGCTTCGGAAGCTCATCGCGGTTATCAAACAAGAAGGAACAAGTGGAGATGGGTCATATTTTCATAACGTAATCTTAGTCCAACGTGTAGTTCCGTTTTTCAAAGACCCCAAGTGCGCTTAGGATGTTAAAGAAACGACTTTTCTTCACGACAAACCCCTTGTTAGTGTGATCGCTTGGAGCAAATATTAGCCAGAATCGTCACAGGCTAGATTAAAGCGACAGATTTTGCATAGTTCCTATATACCCTCAGTACAATCTATTTCTAAGAAGGTGCCCGATTTTCGGGTCCGCCACCTTGAAATACGACGCCATCTTTATTTTTTCAAGGTTTTTCGACTTTTCTTCAAAAATCGCTGATTATATCCCCCAATGGTTGGGTTTACAGTAAACGTGTTCAAATATCTTATTTACTATTAAATTTCCAACAATTTGAGCCCAATAACGCTTTCCGAGATAGAAGCTTTCATTTTTTTTTTTTTTTTTTTTAATTTTGAACTTTTCTTAAAAAATCGCTGATTATCTCCTCAGTGATACGAACTTACAGCAAAAAGTGTTCGGTTACGTTTTATTTCAAATTGAATTTCCTACAATTTGAGCCTAATACCGCTTTTGTATCTTTCAAAAGTTTTCGAGATACAAGCTTTCAAAGTTTGGCCCTTTTTTTTTTGTGTAAATTTTCGACTTTTTTGTAAAAATCACTGATTATCTCCCCAATTGTAGAGTTTACAGCAAAAAGTATTCAAATACGTTTTATTGAAAATCAAATTACCTACAATTTGAGAGCAATGCCACTTTTGTAGTTTTAATTGTTTTCTAGATACAAGCTTTCAAAATCTTCATATTTGATAGGTTGCTATATGAACCTCTAATACTGGTAGTTTGTTGGGTTTTGTTGAATATACGCAGTGCAGTTCTTGACCAACCGCGCATGTAGGACCGAACCGTGGCTGTGGGTTCCTTCAGATTGCGTCCGGAACGGACGGCGTGAAGATCGATCCGCTTTATTATTGTCTGCCAACACATGACATAGTACAAAATTATTGACACCGGTATACAAATAGTGAACAATAGGTAGGTAGTTTACATGACAAATACGTGGATTCATAGAATACACTACAGCAATGTTGTCGGACGTAATAAGCACTTATTTAGGATACATGAGAAGGACCACCACAGCTGCGGCAAGAAACTCGGTGACAAAGATAGGATATGCTTGAGAGAAGCGAGCCACAAGAAGTTCGGTACCATCTTCCAACACAACTGCGATGGACATAGGGGTGGCATCCACAAACAGAGTAGTACCGAAAAAGTCGAGTTGAAACAAATCACAAGGCACTGATCAAGTTTTCGTAAGTCGAAGCATTGTCCACTGAGGAAAGATATTTTAGGTGAGAGCAGACACTAGCGGAAAACCCAACGATGTAAGCGGATCGGCCCAACTGATGTAGCCAGCAATGAATGTTCGAAGACGGGAAGAGGCTAACGAAAATATCGTTGGGGTAAAGCGTAAAATATGAAGATACAAGGTAACCAAAAAAAGTGTTTGCCTTTTTTGACATATCATTAAGCATGTGCTCACAGAAAGGAAACGAACTAAAGCACGTGCCTGGCAAGCGATCGGGAGTTACTCTGACCATCGGCATTCAGTAATACAGGCAGGTGCTCACACACAGCATGTCATAGCTCGTCCAGTGTAAAAGAGAAATGGATGCAGCTTGTTCGTGTGTGTTTGTTGTATGACTTTAAAGTGGGTCTGTCAGCTGCCGCATCAAGTCGCCGCACATACCAGGCATTTGGTGAGAATGCCATGAACAAAAGCACCGCCAGGCATTGGTTTCAGAAATTCCGTTCGGGAGATGTGAGCCTTGCTGATGGACGACCACATGTGTTGGATGACGAGGCCCTGAAAGCAGCCATCGAGGAGGATAGTGGTCTATCGTGTGATGAACTTGCAGAAAGGTTCCATGTTTCCGCTGAAACAGTCAGACTGCACCTGCATGGGATAGGGAAGTCATACAGTGGGTACACCACATATTGTTGGCAGCCAACAAGGAACAACGAGTGACAGCATTTTTGTCCTTGCTCACTCGGCACCTGAACACACGCTCGGTAAGACGCTCAACTTCTAACTGAGCAACCCATGTTCAATCTTGCTGCAGTCGCAACATTTTTTTTCTCCCAGTACCGATATCAACACCGTGTGTTGTGTTGATTTAACACAAAAAGTGGTGGTCACACTGGGACACCATATTTTGTTGAATTAACACATCTATTTTTTGCTGTGCACGTACCGTCCACTGTATTGCTTTTTGTTTATCATTGCTCTAGAACGGCAAACGCTTTTTTGGTTACCTTGTACTTCGGCAAAATAGACACTGACATATTGTTGACACTTTAGCACTAATACAGTTTTTTAATATTAACTGCAACTGTAGAGTTGCATAGTATAGACACTACGTGATTGTGGCCCATCGTACTCACCTTTTCGCTCGTGAACGAAGACAAATTCGACAAAGAATTGAAGGGCTTCGTAAGACTGGATCCAGTTGATCCAGACCCCCGCTTCATAATCCAGTTGATTTTTGGGTGTATCCTTTCGGCGACCCGGTCCAGTACGAAGACCCCGTTCCTGAGCCGCCGATGCTACTCCCAGATCCTCTCGCCGACCTTCTACTTGAACATGACCTTCACTAAGAAGATTTACAGTGGCCTCCAGACGACCCCCGCTTGATGTTCTTGTATTTGGCCCAGGCTCATAACGACGATGTTCTTCGCGACCTTCGAATCCAACGTATTACCCGATGCTTGGGAATTCTGGAGACACCTCATTCTAGATCTGAGCGAAATCCAACCTGCACCTGACATGGACCATCCAGAAGACGCTCCTCCCGTTGAGGAAGATGAACCAGTGACGCCCGGAGATTCTGCTTCGGAAAGGGACCCTTCTGAAGATTGGGACGCTTCCGTTCCCCTGTTATAGTTTCCCGAAGTCTCTTAATTTTGAGATATTGAAGACTTTATTGCCCCTGGGGAATTGGTCCCGCATCGCTTTTATATCATACTCCGCCGGATAACTGTCCCTTTGCCATACGTGCCACTTCTCATGCGCTCTTACCAAGTCTTGAGGACATGTCGTCAACAGACATCTTATCCTCCCCACTTAATAGTGAAATCCTTTCAGGTTTTTGTGGTCGAGAAACCAGACGGCAGCGGAAGGATAATATATGACTGCAATGATTGGATCTCCTGTTTTTGTTCCCCTCCCGTTCACTTACCACGCGTCACGGACTTCGTGAACCAAGTGTCAACAGAAACTGTTTTTGCCAAAATCAGTTGGGCCAACCCGCTTACATCGTTGAGCTTTCCACTAGTGTTTGCTCTCACCGAAAATATCTTTCCTCAGTGGACAATGCTTCAACTTACGAAAACTTTATCAGTGCCTTGTGATTTGTTTCAACCCGCCTTTGTCCGTACTACTTTGTTTGTGAATGGCACCCCTATGTCCATCGCAGTTGTGTTGGAAGATGGTATCGAACTTCTTGTGGCCAACCATTTGTTGGGTCATTGTCTGAGAAGAGCTTGTACTGAAAAACGCATTGGAACGAATGGTGGGAAGGCAAAAGAGGAAAGAAAGAGAATGTAGATTATGGACAGCAGGACAGCATAAAAATATAATATGCAACGTTGAGAGCTGGCCCCCCAGTTTTTTTCCCTCTAGAACCGCTACTGGATGGTACATTCAACTTAGGCTCTGGATGACCTTTCAGCATCCTTGCCCCGGCCTGAGTCTTAGATGCCTAAAGGTCATAAAGAAACATTCAATCGGGGCCTGAGCCATCCAATGGATCATTAGTTAGTATACATCATTTTCAGAAGTGCTACTACATTCTTCTTTTTTTGGGAATTACTCGAAAACTAATCATTGAGGAATAATCTCGCAAATAACTTTCATTTAGGAAGAAACAACGTGTACTTAAAATTCATGGGCGAGAGTTTTCAAACGATGTATAAGTATATGTATAATCCTATCCTATCTTGAAACTTACTCATACTTGCTTGTATGTTTCTGCCTAACGTAGCTCCAGGTTTCCTGAAGACGATAAACTGGTGGGCATTGCAGTCCAGATAAAATACTATAACAAGATTGAAAGCTGTGTAGTTGGTGACATTTATCTGAAGCTCTGATGAGACGCGCAATAAGTTTTGCTCTGTCCTGGAATTAAAAGAAAAAAGTAATATATTTTTGTTAATGAGTACTTGGCAGAATATCGCTAGAAGTTTTACATTTTATAAATTTATACAGTGCATGACAACAAAACTTATATATCATTAAGAAAAAAAGCATGCTCAGAAGTTAGAGTCTGTTTCTATCAAGTAATGAGGAATGGAATGGAGATATCATTTCTAGAAAAAATAATAATAATAATAATTAAACTACGTTCACGGCCCTTAGACATCTCTGACTCAGGTCGGGGCTAAGGTACGGGAGAGAATGAAGGAAGGAATCCGGCCAGGGTCTACTTTGAAAGTATCAACCCAGTATTATTTCGGTGTGACTGAGCAAAAGCCCTGGAGAAACCTATATCAGGATGACAGGTCGCTAGGTTTCTAACACGAAACCTTTTGAATTCGAAGTTAATGCTTAACAATGGATCGTAGATCAGTGAGACCTAGATCACGAAACATACCCCCCCCCCAAATGAATTGAAGAATTAGAAACAATATGTAAAACTTCGTTCTCATGCCCCCTGGAGTTATCAAAAATATCCCCCAGTGAGGAAAAATTACTCACCTGGAAAGGTTCCTCTAAAAGAAACACTGCAAGACAAATTTATTCTTATATCTACAGTAAAGTCCCACTAATCCGAAAATCCGGATAAAGAACAGAGTCCAGGGAAAATATGCCAAATTATTTTTAACTTTAACTGAAGAGCGGAAAAGAAAATAGTTTTTTTTTTAAATGTAAAAACGTGTATTTTGTATTCAACGTACAAGCAAATGAACTCAAAGTACAGAAGTATAGGGTACAATTTTAATTACATACTGTAATTAAAGTACGGTACTGTAATTATAAAACGCTCAAGGACATAGGCCTACTAAAAAAACTGTAGGTCCGGATATTTTGAACTTTTGCTAATCCGAACAAGGGAACAGCAGTAGTATAACCAGACCGATTCACTCCACATTTGCATATTTTAATTATTAAACATTTAGTTATTTCATGAAACTCTATAGACGCCAGACAAATTCACTCCGTGGATTGACAGCTCGCTAATTGAGACATGCCCCCTTGACCTTTATTTCTTACCCCTTTCCATGGCCAGGAGCACAAGAACTTATGGCTGTTGAAGTCTTGTTTCATCTTGTTGGAAGAAGAACAACAACAAATTAATTAGTTTTGAGAAAAAAAAATGGGTTGTCTTGGACGAGATACCTATAGGCGCAAAGAAATTAATTTAGTTGAAGAAGAAAAAAAGCAGAATGGGTGGGAATGATTTTTTTTGAAAACGAAATAAGAAATAAAATTATTATTGTCCATCGTTGATATGAATGCAAGAAACTTCAAGTACCTCTTGAATATGACACACAAATAAATATATTTAGTAATTACATTAGTTTGATTAACAATTAACTAACTGGCATGAATTTAACTGTTTTGCTGACTTGCGTTGAAAGAAAAGAATGGTATTGCGGCAGATCCAATGGTTAAAGTTTAACTTGCTCCAAGTGTCAGAGTTTGTTACC
>JAGDQP010006920.1:52362-69782 GCA_022664845.1 Lepisma saccharinum | reverse complement strand
GAGAGAGAGAGAGAGAGAGAGAGAGAGAGAGAAAGAAAGAGAGGAGGAGAAGGAATACGCCCAGTCCCGGTAACGTCGAGAACTTTAGAACTGTAATGGGGAAGTACACGGATTCAAGTCGCGCTGACAACCTTCCTGACTGAGTCTTTCCAGGGTTTTCTTAAGTTTCACCAGGGTGGACAGGAACTAAGACCCTGGACACTACCTTTCTTATAATTTTCTCCGGAAATATGATCGCCGAGGGACGACATGTCCCACGAAAAAATCGTCCTGACTGATTCCTCTTGATTCGGGAATTGGTGATACCCATGAATAGCCCTTAATGTAAGAAGAACTTTTGTGGTTATCATAAGCTATCTACGTATACCGAGTGAACAGAAAGTGTGGCTAAGTAAGTCTGGAAATAGGGTCCATTAGTGTGGCTGTGGAAATACCCATTTAAAACAAAAAGCGCACTAGTAAATAGCAATCCAATGTCGAGACACATGATTTAGGAGATTGGCCTGTTAGAGCATTTCACAATATCTCTTCCATTTAAAATTCTCGACCGAAAGCCAAGATGGTGGCTTTCAAGATGGTCGCCATGCTGGTGATATGCCCTCTCTCCTGTATTATGTATTGAGACATGGGATTGTTTTTTAGTAGTTCGTTTTTTGTTTTACAAAGTCTGTTCCAAAAGTAAAGAGAATAATTCTGGAAATTTATTTTTATTGAAGTTAGGTTCAAATACACTTACAACTTTTCAAATGAGTCCCCTTTCGAGTCTATATACAGAGTCCAACGTTTCTGTCACTCTCCGTAACAGCTCTGGAAGTCTTCAACGGAGACACTGTTCAGTGTCCTCGTCACAACCGCTTGGACGTTTGCGATGGTTCCAAAATCGGTTACTTTCAGATCAGACTTCATGCGAGGGCACAAAATGAAGTCTCACGGAAAAGGTCTGAGCTGTACAGTGGTTGGGGAGCACTAGAATGTATTTTTTTTGTAACAAAAAATTCTCTGACTGCCAACGCAGTGTGGCTCTACGCATTGTCGTGGTGAAGGATCCAGGCGTTCTTGATCTCTGGGTGGACGAGCATGACCCTTTTTCTTAACCGGTCGAGTACCTGGACGTAAATTGCAGCATTTGCTGTCTGTTCAATCGGAACAAACTCCTTGGGGACGATTCCTTTACCATAAAAAAATACTTTCTTCTCTTCCATCCTTGAAAACCTTATGCCAACTGAAAACTTAAGCAGACGATAGTGCTTCCTTTGTGTAGGCTTATCGTAACATTTTAAGTGTTTCCGATGCATTTTTCCAAACTTTTACAAAAAAAAAAAAAAAAACCTTTATCGCATAACGTCGTTCACGACTACGCTGCATTCTTTCGCGTGACGCGTCGCAGAGACAGCACCTTACTTAACGGGCGATGCACACTCTGCGAAGTCTTTGAGGTTACTGACGGCGGTCTGGCTGTATACCTGACATCCCTCATCACACTCCCAGGCCGAGCAATTCGTCTCCCAACGCGCCTGGAGGTCGAGAAAAAAATCATTCTCATTAATTTTGGAACAGACCTTGTACTGTAACTAGAATGGTATATAACGAATATGAATTGACGTGGACCGTACAGCAGACCAATGCGATCGGTCCAGCGGGGGACTTCCTCGTTGATCCCGATGAGGAAGTATGACGAAATTAGACTGAAGATCAAGGCACGAAGACCTTCTACCCACACTTTTCTTTCAAGTATTATTCTCACATAAAAATTCACTCACCACATCTTATGCTTCCGTACGAAATAGAAACTTCGTACTCAGGAACTACACTAAAACACATGGGTGAATAATCACACATTATTATTCTCACTTTGAACACTAACTTATTACAGAAACATACAATGATACCAAACTAATGTATTCTGTGTGCCCAAAATTGATAATACTCTTTTGCTGTGCTGATATCACTTAGCTTTATTCCGTAGGACACCGATTAACGCGGGAGCGCGAAGACACGCTTATAAACACTGTATCGCACTACACTTCAGGAACGTTACCACAAGTTTCTTTGTATTACACTACACGTTTTTAGCAGATGATCACTGGTTTCAATACAAATCCTCTATTGCGATCGAACTATTGACTGGTTCGCAGCCCGCGAACGACTGCTGGGCGGGCGTCTTCACTTTTCCGAGCAGCAGCTCTCCAAACGGGGAGTTCCCGAATCTTCTGTGCAAATGTACAGACAGTGTCGACAGTGGAGGCAACAGGGTAAACCGACGACCACTATAACTACTTCTCATGACCCACCAAGGGACAAAAGTTGAACTGTCAACAAATAAATTAGTTGTCCCCGACGAAGTTGACGGGCAGTGTGACAAAAGTAAGACCACACGTACGCTTGCACAACCAACGACTGGTTGGGAAACTGTTCTTTAATACGTAGCTTGCTCTGCAAGCAAGAAAGAAGTCCAGTTCAAGTTGAAATGACATTTGCACAACTTTAATAAAAAAATCAAATGAAATTGTGTCCGTACAATTTCACACATGTAACAGATTATACTGTTACAGTATATGGGCATTTCCACATTGATGGACTACACTTCCTGTGCACCCTGTATATATGGGACGTCTCTGATACCCGTCAACAGGCTCTTCTTACACCAAGGAGCACATACAGCAGCGTAATTAACTGACTCTGTACTCCCCTCAAGTTTTTTGTTGTTGCGCCCTTTATTATTACATCTGCGCCCCTAAAGCCCGATCGCCTCCCGCACTGCTGGGGTGTTTATTACGCCCCTGGCCACTCATGGATATTGCCAATTTCCGGATCCAGAGGGGTCACTCTGAGTGGTTTCCTTGTCAAACCTGACGGACATGGTTCATAGTTACCTGCGGAGAGAGAGAGAGAGAGAGAGAGAGGGAGGGAGAGAGGTGAAGACAGACACACACACAATGGAAGGAATGGAAGATACGGACCGTCCAACCAAGAGAGAGAGAGAGAGAGAGAAAAGGATTTAGAACATAAGCTTTATCTTTGATTAATGACTACTTATTTAAACCTGAAAAGAGTAGTTTCAAACTCATTGGTACCAAACGATTTTTCGGAAAGAAGTCTAATTTTTAGACGCCATCAAATTTCTTTTCTTTCTCATCCCCTCAATTATTATTAAAGAATCGATCTTTTTAATTCCTTTTTAGACATTTTCCTCTTCTCCTTCTTGACATCTGTCTTTTAAGAGAAGAGACATTGAAGAAAGCAAGGAAGAGGAAAGAAAAAAAACACAGGACATTAAAATAGGAAAAGAGAAGGAATATATGAGGCGTTACTAATCTAAAGTGAATTGATTTCCGTAATGACTTTTTTTTTAGAGACATTTGACAACCTCTATCAAGACTGTGAGTGAAGTCCTGTGTCAACTGTTCCGAAAATATGATTAATCAATGCTTTTAAAATTAAGTCTTAAGATACCATTGATTAATGTAAAAAAGAACAGAAGAAAGTTTTAAAGTGAAAACTTATAAAGTTCTTGTTGATAAGAAAATAAAGATAAAAAAAAATCGCACTGTACTTACGAACATTTCTGGCTGTGTCGTGACCAGCAACACATTGGTCCGCCCATCTTTGAGCTACAGTGGCTAATTCTTCATCCCAAACCTATAATAATAATAATAATAATAATAATAATAATAATAATAATAATAATAATAATAATAATAAATATTATTAACAGTATTATGAGAACGTACTACACCACTCACCAACTCACCACTTTCGTCGTTTGTAGTTCAAACCGTATGGCCGACCATCTTGACTGGGTTTTCCCAGTGTTTTCCTCAATTTAACTAGGCGAATGTCGGGATGGTATCTTAAGTAAGACTCTGGCCGATACCTTCCTTGTCCTTTATCTAACCCATCCAGGCATGAGCCAAAGATACCAAAAAGCCATAAATTCAATTCAATTCATTGTTAGTAATCAATTTTTAAATTGCACGCAGAAGATCATAGTGTGTAAAGACATTATGGCTGATTTAAACTAAAATTAATCAAAGTTATGTTATTTATAATTCACACATCTAACCATAAACACTTGATGCGATAAGGAAGTAAAGAAACGGTTAAAATAAAATTATTTGAAAAAATATTTATAAAATTTCTCATACTTTCATTTACTAACCTTCACATGCATCATATTGTAAAAAAAAGAAAGTATATGAAATACGTAAGAACATCTCGCTCATAATTGTTGCAAAGAGCTTTACAAATATTAGAGGAAAATATAAAAATGTTTAAATTTTAAATTTGAATCCAGTTTTGTTCAGTACTTTATATATAATGTCTCGGAGTGATGCAAGGGAAAGGATTAGGAGTTGGCACAATTGCTGTTCTCAAAAAGTGGAAAACCTGTTGTACAAAACTCGAAATCCATTCTACACCTTAAGTTCAATTTGTCTTTTAAACCTCGGGTTTCATTTTTATGGGGGTTCAAAACGCGCGTTTCGTTGTTTTCTTTAAACCCCGGTGTTTGGTAATTTTTCTCCGGTATTTTCTGTCAGATCCCTGTTTTTGCCGTTTCGTTCAAATTCTTGTTTGTTTTGTTTATTTAATTTACGATTTATGTTCTAAATAATCTGGTGAGTTTCTCAGGACGGGAAACAGAGTTTTACGAAGAGGATTCCTAAATTCTCTGTTCAATGAACCCTCAGCGGGAGTTAACCTGAGACCAATCGTGTAGAAAGCGTGTGTGTAAACCGTTCAGCCACACTGGGATATACAAGGCTTCTGTTTGGTGTTTTTCTTCAAAGATTGTGTTTTGTTTAAAACTCGGTGTGGATGTTTTTTGTTGAAACCTTTGTGTTTTGTTCAAGCTCTTGTGTTTGATGTTTTAGGTCGTAACCTGTCTTTGTTCAAAACCTATTTTTCTTTCTTAATACACGTCTTAACAGATGCTTTTAAGCAAAATGTTAAAAATAAACTCCAATAAAGGCAGGGTTTGTGATAAAACAAAAAAACCGGGCTTTGAACTAGAACACTTCATTGATAAACCCATTATTTTGATTTAAAAAGTGAAGATAGGATTTTGAGCATAAACTAATTTTCGACTACAGAAAAAAAACTAGTACTGAGATAAAATAAGAATTGAAAGTCAATGGAAACTTATTTTCATGACCATCATTCGTATAGAGTGCCTAAGCTTCAGTAAGATTAGTACCGTTACCATATTTCGATCCCAGGACTTACCAATTACGGAATCCCTCAGTTCAAGCCTAAGATTGTTAGACCGAGCATAGATACTGAATTGCATTCAATTCTGAACAAGGTGTTTATCATTGAAGACTACAGGGGAAGAAGGGGAAGGGAGGTCCAAGCGCACTTTAAAGTCTAACTTTTCCATTCACTCTGACGTATTTAATATTATCAAAAACCGCTGTAACTTGTGGATTATTTGGGTTTTTGGATCAAGACTCCTAGCGATCAGTTGTCATTGTATAGTGCTTGTTTGGGGTGATCATTCACTGCCGGTTTCCGGGAGTTTTCCTGGATTAAGGCATTTATCCTCGGCTATCGCTCCCCCGGATTTCTCGCTGGTTTGAAGAATAAATATCCTTCGAACAAAGTTATTGTCTCATTTAAGAAGAAACGTTAGCAAACGTCTTCTGTCTAGAGTTAACAGATGTACTCTTTTCAGGGATCCTAATTTTTGTATTTTCTACTTTCTCGCTAAATCCTTGCAATATACTCTATTTGCTATTTCTCTTTACTAAAATCAAATTAGGAATTTTCTGATTGACTTAACCTCTTTTCATATCTAAACTAAAAATTCAAGAATAGATTAATCTTTCATGTAGTGGTGGTGGAAGAGGGGGAGACAAAGTAGCTAAATATTCTGTTGCAACAAGGAACGAGTGAAATTATTCCGATTCTGCCCGGTATTACTGAGTAACCTTATATTTGTTATGAGTGCAAACTAATTTTCTTTAATGAACATCCCCTTGTTTTTGTGTACTCTTCAATTGAGATAAATGATACAAACAGTACAAGTGCTGCTTCTGCTAGTGTAACAATAACAGCAACTACATCTACAGCTACAACTTGTTATACTAAAACTGCAACAGCTGCTGGACTACTTGTACTATTACTAAAACTATAAGAAAATCTACCGTACTCTCATAAACATAACAGCAATCACTACTATTACTACTGCTAGTGATACTACTAGTCACTGCCTTTTTTCTACGAAGAAAGGTTCCGGTACCCACTACAGATTCATATAACATCGGTCATTTTTGTAATTAATTTAAGTGACTGAGTTAAAAAGGTTCCGTTACGTCGTACCGTTGCATACCGCCAGAGAAATGCACTGCTACTAGTACTACTACGACTACAATAACTACTACTACGAAAAGAAATAATATAATGGCTCTACAAACTCCAAAATTATTATTAGGAATTGAAAAGAATAAACAGCATTTGACATTGAATGATGTCTTTAGTGGTTACTTTATTCTTCGAAGCAACAATTAATATACTATTATTGGAGTGGCATTGTTGAAGTCAATAACGACTTTGACTTCAAGGATCGTTATATAGATATAATTACCCATGTATTCTTCATCCTTTTCTACTTTTTTCTTTCTTTCTTTTCAGCTTGTTCAGAGGTGTTAAACAAACCTTAATACAAACAGACGACTAATAGACGAAAGTGTATAAAGGAACTGAAAAAAGCCTGAGTCATTGGCAACCTAACTGCAGACGGACGATGGTGTATTGTAAACAGAACACTTCTCATACTTTTTGCTTACGTAATTTTTCCTGTCAGGTGCAGAATTTTTTCACCTGCTGAAAAACCAAGGTTATTGAACATTTGATTCAAGTTGAATTCATTGATGAAGAGACTTTTCACGCGTCCCACGTTCAATTCTGTGAAGAACCCTTTCCTTCACTTGTTCTTTTCTTTTTCTTTCTTCCTTTTCTACTGCATTCTATAAGTTAACTCTTCTAGTTCCTTTTTCATCTTAAAAAAATCTTCTTCAAGACATCAAGGTGAGCTAAGATATGTTCACTTCACCAAATATGACATCACTAAATAGCACAACATTCACTGAACTTTTCATTGGTCAAGGTTTGCATATTGTTCAGACTATGTAGGTAGTAGTCATTAATATTTTCAAGTTTACTGCTCTGCTAAATGTTTCTTTTTATTTCCATGATGATGATAATAAACAAATGTTTCCAACTCTGTTCATATTTTTAACTAGAGAAGATATGAAAAGGAATTTTCGAAAGACATTTCACCGTTTTAAAAAAGGCACTATTAGGTAAATTAATTTTATTATGTATTAATTTTATCCATAATTTCAAGAAGCTCATTCGATGTTTAATAAATAAACGTTCTAAATTATTGTTTTTAGTGCATTTTTGAATGTGATATAATTACTTTACATTTTAGTCATTTTCTTCCTAAAAAGCAGGAATTCTCTTTTTATCTTTTCCCGTAATCAACTCCTTTCTCCTATTCAACCTGGATAACAACGACGTTGTGTGTGTTGCCTAATGACCAGGGTCTCATATATCTAGACTAGGCTAGGCCTAGTAGGCGTATTTAAAATTTTGAAAATTAATATCGAAGTTGGATAATTTTAACAACATATCGACCGATATATCGAACTTAAATATCAAGTCGAAATATTAATATATTATCGAATATATCAACAAGTTTTATATGGAAGTTTCATATTTATTTAGTGACAACACAACAGGCAATGGCCTAATTATAGTGTTGAGCTTTACAAAGTAGTTGTACAGAGTTTATTGACAATTGCATCTCTAAATTCTTCAGACGACATATAACATACATCCAGATCATTGTGAACTGTACAGAGTTGGTTATATATAGTACAAATTCTCCAGATTGGTGACCTCATCAAGATATTGGTTCTTGCCTTTTTACAGTGGAAGAAACCAGTAATATTAACGCGAGTTTTAGATAATGGGACACGAAACTGTAATGTCGAAACTAAATCCATACAATCTAACTTATTTTGAACAATTTTTTAACGAAATAACAGATCAGCAATGTTGCGCTTTTGTTCTAAGCTCTGAATATTAAAGTTCTTAATGATGGCATTGTAACTATCATAAGCAGAATGGATTCGAGTTTCTTTAAAAGTCAGGAATTTAAGAAATTTTGATTGGATTTTTTCTAATTGTTGGCAATGTTTCAAATGATATGAAATCTAAATAGAAGAAGCATTGGAGCGAACATAAGCATAGTAAATTATTTCAAATGCTGATATATTGTTGAACTTTCTTCCCGTCCTAATTACGAATAATAATAACTTCAAGGCTTCATTTGTTATATTTGTAACGTGTATGTTAAAAGTCAATTTTGAGTCAAAACTGACACCAAGATCGTTAACTACAGTAGGTCTGTTTAGTACTATTTTGTTAATGGAATAATCGAATTGATGAGTGGTTTTATTTCTATTAAATGATAATACTTTACGTTTACTTATGTTGACTCCAAGCTGATTAATAGCACACCAGTTTGTAATATTTTCTAAGCTTTGCTGAAGCCTTATGTAGTCTCCGATAGAGTTAACTTTTGTATATATTTTAAAGTCATCTGCAAATAACATTTTTCCATAATCAGGAAGATCATTAATAAATAAGAGGAATAATAAAGGTCCTAGGTTCGAACCCTGAGGAACTCCTGAGAATGCAGAATATTCATATGATTTGTATTCTTTATAGACAACTGATTGCTTGCGATTTAAGTACGAATAGAGGAACCTAATCACAGTGGGTGAGAAGTGATAGTGATTTATTTTCTGTAATATATTGTGATTAACTCTGTCAAATGCTTTCTCAAAGTCAATATAAATCACATCAACTTGTTTGCCTTCATCCAACGAATTTGCTGTATAGTCCGTAACAACTGCTAAGTTTGTTACCGTGGATTTCTGAGAATCAAGGCGTGCTGCTTAGTTGAGATAGCTGGTTGAATATGATTACTAATTCTCTTGTATAAGATCTGTTCAACTACTTTTGCAAAAGCTGGTAATATTGCAATATTAAAAACATATTGATGTCAATTCAATGTATTGAAAATTGGAACACAGCTAATCCCAATCCATTCTTTCTTATGAGAATACACCCACCCACCCAATGGAAAATGATGCATCTGGTCACATGTTACCTCAAGATAGATGGGTTCAATGTATTTTCATTTGTTTATTTCCTGAAACCCGTACAAGGTTTCTTCGGAACAAAAGATAATAATAATAATAATAATGTAACATTTTATAATACATTTTTAGGTAAGCATACACGGTAATACAGTGGATTACCGCAGTTTATTCAAGCAGCAATTTTGCACTGTCAGAGGAGAAAGGGGAAGGCTTTACACCGGAAACAAAGCTCGGGAGCTCGTTTACGTAACTTAAATTTTGTATGTTAAGTACCATTTTACGACGGTAGAATAATTTTAGAAAAGCTGTACCGTTAAATGACTCTCCCTATCCAACTTCTGCATAATCTCTTCATATGGACATAAAACAAAAGTCACAAACGGCTATTTTTCATCGCCTTAAATATATCTCAAAGAAACGTTTTTACGGCATCAATTCTAGGTCTAAGACACTCGTTAATCATACATACAAACACTAGTCAATAATAATGAGTGTTTTGCTTCAACGTCAGTTATTATAAGAACATTAAAATCCATTCTGTGAGTTATTATAAGGAAATTGTAAGGACATGTTCTCAGCGTTTTTTGTGCCAGAAATCTTTGTGAATTCAACTCCATCTCTTGTTGTAAAATAACAATCCCCACCCACTCTCATTTTCACGTATACATTTGAGCAATGGTCGGATCATCGCTAGCGTTCCGGCTGTTGGTCGTAATTCTAGAAACAGTAAATTTTCTTTTCTTTTAGAAAACTCCAAGCGCTTCAGAAGGTAATTATTTTTGTGATTGGTGTCCAGAGAAAACATATTAAACTATTATCAAACATCCGTGAGCGATCTAGAGGGCGCACCTCGTTCAGTTTTTATACAAATTCTCTAGAACTCTAGGCTGAACGACATTTTAACAACGACGAGTTAATTTCTGAAAAACTAAGGGCAAGTCTCAAGTAATAGAAGGCGGAATATTAAAATACAGCGCGTCCCTGAAATACTGGGACAAACTTCGGGAGGTGATCATTCACATCAAAACAAGAAAAGAGTTCCTTCGAAGAAATTCTTAGATTTGATTAATTTCTGAGCTACAAGCGCTCAAAGTTACGGAAGATCGCCATAAATTTAGGAACACCCTATAGAATGTGGGCTAGTCATGGAGATCACTTATCTGAACATATTTGAACAATAATCAATAGAAATCGGTCTACATTGAGACATCAAATAATCTGTTTCGTTAGTGTTATCACGTTTGAATTTTGAAATTATTTTAAGGCCTTTAGGTAACTATGGCTCAGGCGTATGGAAGATGATAGGATGAATTGGTGTAATAAAGAAAGTGGGAGAAAACGGGAGCATCCCGAGAAAACCCACGCACACGGTGTTTGTCCACCACAAAGCTCACATGGCATGAGCAGGGATCGATCCGACGACTCCTAGCACCAGAGGTGGGCGCTCTAACACCTGAGCCACCGTGGCCTACAGTGTTATCACGTGTACAAAAGAAAAACTTTCATAGATAAAACTATCATACTGGCAACGCTGTCGAGTTTAAACCAGAAGGATTCATCTGTAATGGTTAGCGACGCAGATAGACAGTACATGTGTATGTGTGTGTGTGTGTGTGTAACATGGTCTTGATAGGAAGATCCGAAAGGAAAAAGAGCGATCACGTCGACTGGCCACTGCTTAGTCTCTGACGACTCTGACCTGACGTAGAATCGTGACTCGCCAGCAACTCTTTACAAGGCTCTGACAGAATCCTTTGCAACAAACAGCCTTGCCTCTGTTACAGTCTTGGCTTTCTTCTTCCCTCCTCATCGTATTTTTTATTATAATCTCGCTTATGTCATTGTATTTACTACTTACGTTAACAGCAGTTAATAATTTGTACTTCAAGATACATGGAGACTTCTTTTCTTTAAAGCAGAGCACACAAAATGCATATTTTACTGGCGACATCTGGATTTGTTTCGCCTCCTACTTTTTTGAAAATAAAAAGATTGTTGTCACTCTAAATAAAATCTATAATTAATTGAGGAAAATCTACCGATTTAATGTACTCTGCCTTTCGTACTGTTGAGTTGAAAGGACAAAAATATCACGTCGGATGATGTAATCAAGCTGAGAAGGTTTCCGCTGCAATGCTGACCTTTTGAGTTGATTTATTTATTCTTATTAAAATTTAATTATTTCACTGCCTTGTACCTTTCTATCTATATGTCACAGATTTAGAAAAGGCGCTCATCTTGTTAATAATGCGCTTCTGCAACGTTTTAAAAATAACTTCGCAAACATCGAATAATTAGGTTTGTGTATTTACCGTCAACTGGGCTAACCTTGGGAAAGAAAACTTAATTTTTTACTGTCTTTTTTTGTTATGTGTTCTTTAAATTTTTAAAAATCTTTTATATAATTTTTATTACTTTATAATGATTTTAATGGTAGTTCTAAATATATGTTGGAAATACAAGAATTTAAAACCCATATAGATATGTCCAAAGTTGCCTCGGAAAATGGGGTAATTTTGGGCAAAATGCTTTTTGAACTTATGCTGTATTTGTATGCTGAACTTATGTACAGTCACTTACAATAATAAATGGAGGTTGGATTTATAAGAAGAGTAGCTTTTCCTCCAGGAGAATTGTTGCACTGTGCGCATAATAGTTAAACAACAAACATGACAGTACAAATATGCGCGAAAGGATGGTATGCTAGGATATTCCTCCATTTGGAGCAAGAAAAAATGAATAGATGAGCATCACTTAGAGAACCACGGGAGAGATGAATAGAAGTGACATTCACGTTAAGTTCTAAGAGATATGAATTAATGTAAATAAAAAGAAAATGATTATATGGATATCATGCAAGAATCGTCACTATGCATTGTTCACACACACACACACACATAGAGAGAGAGAGAGAGAGAGAGAGAGAGAGAGAAAGAAAGAGAGAAACCATGGAATAAGACGGGAAAAGTGAAAAAAGAGAGGAGAAAACAAGGAAAGCGAGAAAGAAAAATGGCGCAAAACATGGAAATAAATGAAATTTCACCGCTTATGAATACACAGCCTGCGTCTCTTTCCCCCTGCCCCCTCTCTCTGTCTTGTGTTTTTCTCCCTTTACGGGACAAATCTCTTTCAGTAGCAATCGCAAACATCATTTACAGCGCTTAATTTCTTGAAGAAAATAATTGGAAATCCGGACGAGGAATCGAACCCACGACCTTAAGAATGAGAGTCTGATACGCTGACCTCTTAGCTACACAGACCATAACAAATGTGTTGTTAGATCAGTCATTAAAATCGCTACTCTCAGCGGTTTATTTATATATATCCTAGCTTTCAGTCCCTATTCTCCACGTTCCCATGGTCACTAAGATAACATACGAAAAACGCAAGAAAGCAATTATTAATAATAAATATGAACACATAAACATACATTTTGAAAGAAAAAAAATGAAAAAGGGTTGTGCCGGGCGGGACTTGAACCCGGGACCTTTCATTCAAGAAGTCGACGTCTTGACCAGTCATTCACGAAGGCGACCTGGCAAACGGCGCTTTCGAACTTGTATTTACAGTGCACGTGTTACGTAAGAAGCCCGGTCACGTGTCTTATTTCCAATCTCTGTGCTCAGCTGATGGCGTTGTCCTGGTTAATTTGCACCGTTGATTGAGAATGTTCTTTTTCAGTAATTCTTTTCGGGCTATTTCGGTGATCATACTTTTTCTCAAGTTAATATTTTGTGAGCCAAAGCTAAAGTGTTCTGCAACCAGCCAAATCCAGCCCCGGTGCAGGCTAGTATTTATTTTACGATAAAGAAGTATGTAATAACAAAATATTAAAATATGTTTTTTAAATATATACATATATAGAAATATATTAAAGTAACAATGGAATGTTGTATTGTCACCCGACTTACATCGCTGTCAAAATTTCTTCATTGTATGACGCCGGGAAATGAGTTAATTTAACGTTGCAAGATTTGAGGACATCTGAGCTATAGAAACTAATGTAAAACGCCTTAAAACCGACAAAAATGCTGCTTTATATTTTTTCGTTATGTTCTACCATTTTAAAATATCTGAAAAAACAATCATGGTTATAGAACCACTAAAAATACATAACATATTTTTCTTGACCCAACTTTTATCTTAGTTTTTTTAAAATCAAATTTTCAAATTTTCTAACCTCTCTCAAAATTTTTATTTTATGCCAAGAAATCTGCAGAAATTACCCTCTTTTAGAGCTTGCAAATATCTTCAATTTTAAAAAAGAAAGTCATCGTAGGTGCAAATCCGACCGAGATATCGCTAAATTACAAAAATTAAAAAAAAAAAACTTTACTTTATTTTGAGGTTAGGTTAGCATCTTTTGAGCTGAAATTTGGTGGGAAAGCATAATTTTTTATACTGAATATGGTAGTATTTTTTATCACGATTCCTTCCAAGGCACTTTTCATCATCTTACCCTGCCAGGCCTTTTGAGAAATTACATGTGAATCTAATGAAATAACTAGAGCATGGTTTAGACAGGAAATATCTGGGCACGCGCTTCATTCTCTTTTCAAGAAAACAAAATTATGCAGTTATGCACTATTTTGAATTCTTTTATTGTATCTATTTAAAGTTTTAATGCTTTAGTATTAATAGCTACTGACAGTAAACGAACATCTAATTAGTCGCTAACAAGGCAATGGCAGAACAAAAATTGCAGTTTTGCGCTCTTTAGATTCAAATTAAAACATTGCTTTTAGCTCGTGATCTTTATATTTTTATCAAAATTGAACATATCTAATTGCGAAGATTGACTAAAAAAAAAAATCAAACACGAGACATTTTGAGATACATTCAATATATCTCGTCAACATTTAATAACGATAAAACCTTTGATAAACGTTATTTTATATGGGCCAGTCTAGTAACTTTGGACTTCGACCCGTCACGATTCGCCCCTTAGCTATTAAAATCCACACCCATGCCCCTGCCGAGACTCAAACCCGGGACCTTCGAGCAGTTAGCCTACCACTGCAGACCGTACGGCCACCCGGCCGGCATTTAATAACGAACTAAAAAGCAAAGGTTTCTCTTATATTTGAAAGACTTACCAATTCCCTCATGTTGGATGCTGCCGGCTGATGACGTACTTGTCCGAGAGCTACCGTCTGTCGGAGTTGGTTGTGAACATCTAGGATTAGTTGCTTGTCTTGGCACGTTAAGCCTCCACTCCCTAGAAGTAAAAGATTGTGTTTAATATCCTTAAGCATTTGTCTCCTCGACATCTTATGATTAAAAGAGAGTCACTGCCCCCCCCCCCCTAAATATTATATAATGTCTTTTCGTAACTCTCAGTTGCAACTTCTGAGAACTACAGAATGAGGCACAAATATGTCATCATTTTTAAACAGCAATCTCTTAGGATAACCTGCTGTAACTCCGGTAGTGTTCGAGGTTTGCGGGGAAGACTTTTCCCTTTAAGTAACGCCACAGGTAATAGTCAAACGCGGACATATCTGGGGAATCGTAATGTCTCGTGATTATTGATACTGAGATCTTTGTAGTTTTACAACATTTGTAAATACTATCGAAAAAGGGCCAAAAATGTTGTAGTCAGTAATTTTGCCACTGAAAATAGTAGTGAAAAGGATGGTGTATTGAAAATATGATTGCTTGTCACCCAAATAGCATTCTTTCCTCAATGAGTGGGTATATGTTTCATTTTCCTCTGTTACTTGTTTTTTTTTTTCAGGATAGATCAGAAAATTATCTTCCACGATATTCTTTTATTTTTTCTAAATGTATTAGGCAACTGCGCCTGACTCAATTAGTTAAAAAAAAAGACAATGTTGGAATCATTAAGTGAAAAATACTCTGAATTTTCCCCTAGTTTTGTGTATCTAAACATAGATTTTTTATACTATACCTTAACATATTGTACTCGGCTATATGCTCAATTGCTCATATACTTACACATAATTTTTTAAAGTTAAGAAATTATTAACAATTGTTTATTGTCTGGTACTGAGCAAAATTTGTAACGTTTGTATTACTTGAAGATGATTTTATGCTGGCCAAATATCTCACTTACAAGTTGAATTTGAACTTCAATTTATCTATGACCTTCAGGCATCTCAGATTCAACTAGGAATAGGGTGAGGAACCTTCCCAGGACCAGGACCTTTCGATTGCTGAATCAACTCCCTACCACTGAGCTACGGGCGCATAGCAAGCAATTTCATAAGACAAAGAACTTAAGAAGTAATTCAGTTTTCAAATGATAACTAAAATATATTGAAAATATGTCTCATTCTATGGAAGTGAATTTTTTAAAAATAATTTCGTGAGATTCTGCAAGTTTCTTTTGAAATCACACTTATGATAATAACTTTTTGTTACACTTGCATTAATACTTTAACGCACTGTTTAATGAGTTTCGTCTCACTAACGTCTCGGTGCCTCGCGCTTATTTTAACGTCTTTACTAACGACGTGGTTTAAATTACATTTTTTTGTTAGCTGATTTGAAGGAAGTTAACAGACATCACTTCCTGTTTCAGTTCCTTTCGCTTACCTCGTTAACGTTTGACTGAGGCATGAACACCACAGACAACTAAAAAAGAAATAAATATTCTTGCTACTACAAGGCCCAGATATAGGATTCAAGGCACCCTGGACCTATAAATTTTGGCTCCCCCATTATATCTTAACCTCATTATAAAATATGTTTCCATATACCCCCCCCCCAAAAAAAAAAATACTAGGAGCTCACATTCCATGACTACCATCATCTCCAGCGTTCTGAACACGAAGTATCCGCTACCCCTATTACGTTGACTATCACCTCAAACAATGCTAATGTCTCATAACGTATGCGGGTAGTTAGTAATGACTGCACGCCAAAAATTTGGTGCCCGGGTCCAGTAGATCCATTTATAAATGTATGCCTGAATGTAAACGTGTGTAAAAAAAAAAAAGTCAAATTATAAATAGTTTGCAAGAAAAATGAAAGTATAGGAAATTTTCAACCCTGATCTACAAATTGCATTCTGCCAACATATCAGTTTTTCTTGAGTACTTTAGTAAATCAAAAAGGATCTGTATTGGTGATTTGTGCTTTTCCATTTTATTTTTATTTTTGAGCCTAAACAATTTTAATTAAGCCGTCTCAAATTTAAGGTTAATGTAAAGCCAAGATCTCTAACAAAAGATGGCAGCACTATCTCCGTATATGTTTAATGTATTTTTATTGTTGCACGAAATTTCAATGCTGCTTCTACAAATTCAAGCCTAGAGAGTTCAAACTTTCAGGGAAGAAAATTCATAACCATTTCAAGAGTTCTATCCGTGCCGATTTTTCATTTTCTTTCTTGTTCATTGTTGAAATCACTTCATTCTTATTATGGATATCCAAACCTATAACAATGAAACTCTTTCAACAATGAAGAAAAAATAAAATTAAAAATTGGCACGGATAGAACTCTTGAAATGGTTATGAACTTTCTTCTCTGAAAGTTAGAACTCTCTAGGCTTGACTTTGTAGGAGCAGTATTGAAATTTCGTCCAACGATAAAAATACATTAAACATATACGGAGATAGTGCTGCCATCTTTAGTTAGAGATCTTGGCTTTACATTAACCTTAAGGGATGGTGTTTCTCAATGAACATCATTCTTCAACCCCAAAGCCTCGAACACCATCCATCTTTATTTTTTTACGATTAAAATTGATAGAAACGCTGCAAAACTCAACTTAAATGTTGCTAACACTCCAAATTTTGTCTTTACACGCGCAAAACTGTAAATCCATGCAGAATCCCTGGCATAATTTGTGTAGGAAGTGATAACGAAGTACAAGCAAAGTCTACATTCCATTTTCCAGATACAATCTTCTGATAGGAGCAGTATGTCTGAGAGAAAAAAAAAACGCTTGAAATCTCTGAATCAGAATATCAGAGCGAAGAGGGTTACCGCTTCCCCAAGGAATGATCCCCAGCTTCGCCACTGAACCATTGTTTTGAAAAGGATACGGTACACAAGAGTTGCTTATTGAAGATGAACACATAAACTGTTATAATATTGAACTTAAAGAACGAACATTGAAGTCACTTATATGAAGCATTGAAGCTGCACTGAACACCAACATGTATATTGTGTAATCAAATTTGAGACTACCCATAGTCACGGACAGTTCAAGCATGACGATACTTCCTTTGCGTTGCTATAGTAACGTGGGTGAGAGAAAGAGAGAGAGAGAGAAAGAG